>WBNM01033589.1:0-21602 GCA_013399055.1 Ramphastos sulfuratus | reverse complement strand
TAGGTAGATAGATATGTAGGTAGGTAGATAGATATGCAGGTAGGTAGATGGGTAGGTAGGTGGATAGGTAAGTAGGTAGATAGATAGATAGGTAGGTAGGTAGGCAGGTAGATATGTAGGTAGGTAGGTAGATAGATAGATAGATAGATAGATAGATAGATAGATAGGTGGGTAGGTGGGTAGGTAGGTAGGTTGGTAGAGGCTCCAGCAGTCTCACAGCAGTTACTCTTCATCTTCAGGTGGAACTTCCTGGATTCCAGTTTGTGCTCGCTGCCCCTTGTCCTGTCACTGGGCACCACTGACAAGAGCCTGGCCCCAGCGTCTTGCCCCCCACCCTTTAGCTCTGAGCACTGAGAAGATCCCCCCTCAGGCTGCTTTTTTCAACAGCCCCAGGTCTCTCAGCCTTTCCTCCTCATAGAGATGCTGAGTGCTACAGGGGAATATTGCTCCAATCATTACAGATCTCCTAACATGGACTTTTGCACAATGAGCTGTGTCCTTGCAATCAGCCCCTCCCTCTGTTTCCTTGGATGTCTTCAAAATGTCTGTTTGTTAGTAACCACATGTGAAGACTTCTCATCAAAGCAGATTTCAAACTTGTCACTGTAAAAGGCATTGATGCACAGGATCACCAAATTAATTCATTTTCCTGAATTTGAGGCAGTTACATCGACTGCAAGATCACTTTTTTTTCCTCGTTCACTTTTCTGCTAGTGTTCTGCAGAGGCTGTTCCATATCCTTTGTTATTCCACAATTAATCTTTTCTATCAAAAACTGGAGACCTCAGCTGCTTCACATATAGTTCCTGGAGTGATGTTTCTCAAAACAAACTCAGAGGAGGACACCAACCTTCTGGTTTGGGTCTGCCAAGCAGTTTCATGACCTCAGCCTGGGTTGGATTTTGCCCCAAAGCTCTCAAGACATCCCCACACTGTGCATATGTGATTTTCATCTCAGATTTAGGAGTCCTGTCGAAGAGGGAGAATGCTTCCTTAAATTCTGAAAGACAAGAAGATGAAATTAAATGCATGTCATGCTCCAGAATCCCAGCATGGTGAGGGTTGGCAGCGATCTCTGGAGATCAGCCAGTCCAACCCCCTGCTAAAGCAGGGGCACCCACAGCAGCTTGCACAGCATCACAATGGACACCTGTCTTTGGAATCTCTCCAGAGGAAGACTCTACAACCTCTCAGGGCAGCCTGGGACAGGGCTCCAGCACCCTCACACCATGAAGTTTCTCCTCCTGTTCAGATGGAACTACCTGGGTTCAAGTTTGCACCTATTGCCCCTTGCCCTGTACCTGGGCACCACTGACAAAAGTCTGGCCCCAGCCTCTTGCCCCTCATCCTTTAGCTCTTATCGAGCATTGAGAAGATGCCCTCTGGGTCTGCTCTTCTCCAGGCTCAACAGCCCCAGGGCTCTCAGCCTTTCCTCCTCCCAGAGATGCTCCAGGCCCCTCAGCATCTTTGGAGGCTCCACTGGACACTCTCCAGTAGTTCCCTGTCTCTCTTGAACTGAGGAGCCCAGAACTGGACAGAGTACATCAGATGAAGCCTCACTAGGGCACCCTCAGATAAAGCTAAAGCAAGGTTAGACCCTCTCCCTAACTGACTCTGCCTGACCTTTGTATTTTGTAGCTTAAGAAGGAGTTTGATGAGCTGTGATGTGTGTCTGCAGTATTTGTGTTCCCTCTCTCCTGCATTTTCCAATTCAATCAGGGAATGGAACCAAAGAGGCCAAATGGTCTTCTCCTGGTATTTCCATCTCAACTGTACATTGGGAATAGCAGAAATCTTTAGAGCTGGTTGGCCTGGAGAGCTTTACAGCTTCTCAGGAGCACTTGGGATGGTACAGCAACAGTTCTGCTCGTTAGATAACAGGATGCTGTATTTGGCCATGGAGAGCACTGACACAGCACACTGAGAGGAAGGAGCACCTCTATGAGAAGCTATCAAGATATGCCATGAGAGGCTACAGCAGTCTGCTGGTGGAGGAGGATGAAGGTGTATAGAAAACCAGAGTCAGGCAATCGATTGCTGTACTTCATGGAGGACCTAGAGCAATCCTCTGGTCTTCCCTTTTAGTGGCACCCTGTTAAATTCCATTTGGAGAAGTCAGGTTGGATATGCCATGAGCTAAAGAAGCCAGGTCAGATCTCACGTGTGAAGATACAATCACCCATTCCAGTTGTTTCACATCTGTCTGCTTTCCTCCATGTGTCCATGCAGGGCCCTTCCCCTTGCAAGACAATCAGCTCCCCTCCACTGTGTCCTTGAGAACATAGTTTTAAGTCTGTTCTTTTTTTCCTGGCCTAATTATTCGCCCTTTCTTCTTTTTCCTTTCTTCTCCTTCACTTATTTGCCTCTCTCTTTCCTCCTTCCAGCAGTGCTGGTTCAGCTTCTCCTCTTTTCTCCCTCCCTTCTCATTTTCAGCATTCCACTCATACCTTCCTTCCTTCCTTCCTCATCCAACACTACAAACAATGATGCATATTCTCATTTCGAATTAATTAACACTGCCCCTTCTTTCTTCTTGGCATTCTCCTCTTTGCTCTGTCTTTCTCTTTCTCCTGGATCTTTGCCTGCTCAGTCTCTGGTTGGAGCCCAAGTCCCACGGCCAGCCCTCACTCCACCAGAGGGCAATAGTGGCTTTTCATGGGCTCCTCAGCGACAGTGGAGGGTGGCCAGGGTCCCACTCCCAGCTTTTTGCTTTCCTGGGGGTCTGAACAGCTGAGATGGATGAGAAACACCCCTAACTCCCTCAGCTGCCCATCCACCTTGCTTCCTCCCCAAGACCAGTTACTGGAGCATCCTTCATACCACCTCCTGAAGCTTCACAATTCATCATAGTTACTGGAAACTCCTATTTCTCTCTCTCTCTTTTTTTTTTTTTTTTTCCTATTTGATTTTATTTAAAATCAGCTGCAACTGCCTCCCTGTGGGTTTGAAAAGCCTGCTTTGTCAGTATACAGAAGCAACTTATTTTTAATGTTTTCATTTACATTTGCTGGCTCAACACAAGTTTCCAGCAAAGCAATGAAACCAGCGTGGCTCTGGTCTCCTTTGTCCTCCTGCTAGCCATTAAACCACTGGCAGGAGCAATGTGTATTTTCATGTGCATAATTGCTACCTATCTTTCTCCTCTTGAATAGCTCATGTTCTTCTCTTTACAGCAATTTAGGGAGGCTCAAAGAAGCCAGAAACCCAGTTTCGTGAATACATATTGCCACAAACAGCCAATCTCACTCCTGGTTGTGGCAGGAGGACATATGAAGATGGGTGTGTTGCACATGGCTTCACCCACAGAGAATTTTGGAGGTTAACATAATAATGGATTCTTGCAGGGGAGGAAGCCTGGACCAGCAATGCTTTTTCTTCCTTGATTTTTTTTTTCTTTGTCAAAATGAAGGCATTGAGAGTACTCTAAAAGACAGAGCTGGAAAGGACCTTGACATCACAGAATCATGGAATGATAAGGGTTGGAAAGGACCTCTGGAGATCATCAAGTCATAGAATCATAGAATGGTAAGGTTGGAAGGGACCTCAAAGATCATCTAGTTCCAACCCCCTGCCATAGGCAGGGACACCTCCCACTAGTACAGGTCACTCAAGGCCTCCTCCAACCTGGCCTTGAACACCTCCAGGGAGGGAGCAGCCACAACCTCCCTGGGCAGCCTGAGTCCAACCCTCCTGCCAAAGCAGGATCACCTCGATGCTGCCTTATCTGTTTCTCTTCCACCACCACAATCCAGAACCAGCTGCCAGAAAACCACCTGAGGTCATTGATGATAGACTGATCACCTAACATTTAGGATGGGCTTCTTCTTGATCTCCTTTCAGCTTGAATAGCTCATGTTCTTCTCGTTACAGCAATTTAGGGAGGCTCAAAGAAGCCAGTTAGACAAATGGGGAGCACCTAGTATCACTGAGACACCTTGGTCCTCATCTGGTCAATAGAAGCATAGACAGAGGTGATTATTATACATTAGAGGTCTATGAAGATAGGACAGATGACCTTCACCTCCTGATGACTTCCTGGAACAGGAAATTTAGCACTATCAACAAGGCAGCATGGAGCTTAAAATGAACCTGGAACAAAAATGAACCTGAAGCTGGCAATCTCAGGAGCTTCAGAGGGTGAGGAAAGAATGGGAAGGAGAAAATACATCCAGAGGATGTATTCTGGACTTCTTGTGAGTCACAGCTCTCAGGTCACACCAAGAGCCAGCTAGAAATCATGGCAAGTGGCTTGTGCTTGCTAACCTGTGCTCTTGACACAAGTTGAAAGTCCCAAGCAGTGAAATGCTGATTGTCCACTTCAGCTGGTGGCACACTTCTTGGTAACATTTTGGTATGTTTGTTCTTGGTAACATTTTGGTATGTGCAAACTGCAATAGAGGGACAACTGTGGACAATGTGGTGCCGAGGGGCATGGTTTAGTAGTGCACTTGGCAGTGCTGGGTTAAAGGTTGGACCAAAAAAGTGGTGGAATCACCAAGAAACATGTAGACATGACACTTAGGACATGGTTTAATGGCCATGGTGGTGTTGGGCTGATGGTTGGACTCAATGGTCTTAGAGGTCTTTTCCAACCAAAACAATTCTATGATTTCCTACTCACTCCAATGGGCTGATTGTTAGACAAGCATCCTACTTTTTTCCTGCATAGACCTTTTCCCATTCTCTGATCTACTCCCTAGAGCCAGCTATCCTCAGGAAGACAGAAAACAAGGCATAGAAACTTGGTGGCTCCTATTCAACCCCCCAAAACATGAGCTAAGGAGACATGCAGCTGTTGTGTGCTGCTCAGAGGTCTGTGGCTCAGAACTGGGCCTCTCCTACAGTTCTCCCAGGCTTTGGGGGCTGGAAAAGGAGCAGCTTCCCATAAATCAGCAGTTGTCTCAGATCATGTGTTACTTTGGACCTGCTGTTAGAAAACAGAAACTAAACCCATTAAGGTGTGTGTGTGTGGGGGGGGTGAAAATCCCAAGGTGATTTTGGAAGTCTGGGGCAAAGCCTTACAACATCATGACATTTGGTTCCAGCTCTGCAAATCCTTCTTTTTCTATCTCTCCTCTGTGATTCAGCCTGATTGGATACTCTGTAATTTCTTTCTTTCTTTTTTTTTTTTAAATCTAGTTAACCCACTTTCTGATATCATCTCACATTGGCTCTACCAAGTTCTGCCAAGTGGTTAAAGACCAAAGCAAAAATCTACCAGATGTTCTACTCCAACTATCAATTACCCCTGGAAGTAAAAAAGTAGGCTGGTAGCTAAGGATAAAAAAAAAAAGAAAAAGGATGGGGATGGGGGTGGGACACAGCTGCAGCAGTTGTGTTCCCAGGACTTTCATGCATGAGGTTTCAGTATCAGTTTCTTGGGGCTGGGACAAAGGTTTCAGCAACTAATGCTGATGTTTGGCTTTGAAAGAAAAAAAAAAAAAACCAAAAAACCAAAAAAACTCCTGCCACCATGATCATTATTTGCTGTGTTCTGGAAGACTATCCCAAAAGTGTACCACATTAAATGCTGATTGAGTACAGAGAAAAGTTGCCAAACCCACAGATTTTTCTCTTCAAGGGACTGATGTTTTGTAATTAGCGCCTGTTTGAGCTGAGGGTTTGAAGGGGGTGCCTTATTTTTTGTGGGCTGTTTGGTTGGTTGGGTTTTTTTTTTCTGTTGAGTTTGACCTCTTGGCAGAGAAGCTGCAGTTTTCTTTAATGAACTAATTATCTAATCTGCATGATGCACAATTTCCCCCCTTTCCTCTTGACCAACTCAGCAGAGGGTATGGAGGAGCAATGGAGAAAGGAGCAAAGCTGTTAGAGAACCTTCTCAAGAAGGCATCTTCATAGCCTCTGCTAGACTCTCTCCAGTACTTCTCTCTCTCTCTTGAACTGGGGAGCAAACAGCCTGCACCAGGAATACTGTGGCCAGAGGGACAGGGCAGGGACTGTCCCCTGGGGCTGGGCACTGGTGAGGCCATACCTCAAATGCTGGGGTCAGGATCTTGAGGGGCTGAAGTCAGGCAGGGACTGTCCCCTGGGGCTGGGCACTGGTGAGGCCATACCTCAAATGCTGGGATCAGGATCTTGAGGGGCTGAAGTCAGACAGGGACTGTGCCCTGGGGCTGGGCACTGGTGAGGTCATACCTCAAATGCTGGGGTCAGGATCTTGAGGGGCTGAAGTCAGGCAGGGACTGTCCCCTGGGGCTGGGCACTGGTGAGGCCATACCTCAAATGCTGGGGTCAGGATCTTGAGGGGCTGAAGTAAATCCAGAGAAGGGCAACAAAGCTGCTGAAGGGTCTGGAGAGCAGGGCTGGTGAGGAGCAGCTGAGGAACCTGAGGTTGATGAGCCTGGAGGCTGAGGGGAGATCTCATTGCTCTCTGCAACTACCTGAAAGGAGGTTAGAGCCAGGTGGGGTTGGTCTCTTCTCCCAAGTATCAAGTCGTAGGACAAAAGGAACTGTCCTTGTGTTGTGCCAGGGGAGGTTGGGCATGAGGAAAAAAAATCTTTCCTGCAAGAATGGTCAGGCATTGGAACAGACTGACCAGGAAGGTGGTGGAGTCACCATCCCTGGAGGTGTTCAAGAAATGTGTGGACTTTGGGACATGATTTAATGGCCATGGTGGTCTTACATCCATGGTTGGACTCGATGATCTTAGAGATTTTGTCCAGCCCAAGTGATCCTATAATTCTGTGATTCAATACCTCACCCATGGTCACCCCAGCACCTGCCAGCACCTCCCACTGGTGATACTTGCTGTGTACAGAAGAGAAACACATCTTCCTCACCTTCAATCTGATCAGCAGTGAATTCAACCTGGAAGAGACAGAGAATAAAAGCCAGCTCAAATCAGAAAATAATGAACTAAATAAGCAGAGCACTGAGTTAGTCTCTGTGTTATGGTTCTGGGTGTTGCTAAGGTCCATGAAAGGTGTTTCCAAGTATCTTCTGGAGATATCTTCCTCCTCTTTCTGACTTAAGAGAAGGAAGAACCACAAAGCATCTGGTGAATTTGGAAGTTAGGGCTCAACAGTAATCCTGAAGCTGCTGAAAATCAGGACACTCTTCCTGGGTCTGCCCTGTTCAAACCTTATCTGAACTACCTCACTCAGGAGATCACCACTTTGTGCTGTCTGTTCTCAGCCATGAGTCACCTTGAGTGAAATCCAAGGAATGAAAGAGTTTCCTAAGTGACAGCCAGGAAAGGAAGCACATAAAGAATGCAAGTAAGGATCTCTGAGAAACAAAACCAATGTTCTTCCCTTCTCTAACATGTGGAAGGGTCCAAACACATCTTTGTCTTGAAGACTGCCATCATCTAGATTGGGTCCTATCCCAAATCCACATACTCCAGTTTAATTAGAACTAAGCACCCAGTGGGGAACACATTTGTCCAGGTGCGTTGTCAACAGCAGCTTTAGTCCCTGTGTCTCTAATTAAATTAAGCTTGGAGAATATGATTGAAGCTAATTGCATGTTGAGTTTCTTCAGGCATTGCTGGCCCATCTGGGTGAAATCAACGCAGGGCTGCTGGCAACTCATATTTAAGTCCCTGTGATGGACAGGGAAGAATTCATAGGATCATAGAATTCTTTTGGTTGGAAAAGACCTCTAAAGATCATCAAGTCCAGCCAATGTGGCTCAGTTCATTCTGAACCACATCTAGATGTAGGCATCAAGACCAAATAGCATCACAGAATGCATCGTGTTGGAAGGGACTCTTGAAGGCCACCTTGTCCAACCTCCTTGAAGTGAGCAGTGACACCTCCAACTAAATCAGGTTGCTCAGGAACCCATTAAGTTTGAGCTTGGATGTCTTCAGGGATGGGACCTTAACCTCAAGACCTCAAATTGACTTTACAGCAGCTGAACAGCTGACATGATTTGGCTCTATACCTGAGAAGAGGATGAGCGGTGCTGTCGTTTTCACTGAGTGGATCAATCAGATCTACAATGATCTGGACACTGGCACAGGTTGCCCAGGGAGGTTGTGGCTGCTCCCTCCCTGCAGGTGTTCAAGGCCAGGTTGGATGAGGCCTTGAGTGACCTGTTCTAGTGGAAGGTGTCCCTGCCTATGGCAGGGGGGTTGGAACTGGATGAGCTTTGAGGTCCCTTCCAACCTTACCATTCTATGATTCTATGATGACAAAAGGAGCAAGGGTGACTAGCACAGCTCTAGGTGTCCTTTTCTGATCTGACGAGTCCCACCCAGAGAGCAGGAGCTACTCCTTTGACAGACTGCATGCCAGGAGGGACTGGATGACTGCAAATTCCCACAGCTGGATCAAAGGGAAGGGCTGAGTGTGCCTCATCCCTAATCATGGCCCCTGTGAAAACACCACCCAGAGCCGAAGGACCGTGCATGCCTGTTGGCAAAGGGGTGGCAGAGAGTTTTACCACCCAGGCACAGCTTCCTCTCAGGCAAGCTGCAGAGATGTGTGGGTGGTGGCTGAGGCTATTTTCTCCCCTCTCAGCACAGACCACCATGGAGCTGGAGGGAAAGGCGAGTCATCACTTACCGGCCACAAACTGTCATTGGGGATGGTAGGAACGAATCCTAGGTTATGTTTAGACTGAAGGTGCCTGGGGTTCTGTTCTCCTCCCCCTTGTGGAGCACACAAAGCTGAAGCTATCTCCTTGCAGCAAGAGCAAAGGTGGAGCTGTCCATGAAGACAGCAAAGTCCCTGCCCCAGAGAACTTCTGCTGCTGCTCTACTGCAAGGAACATACAAGCAACAAGGTCCCTGTGGCCTCCTTGCTGCTCAGGTGCACTCCTGACCCCAAGCACACACACTGCTGCCTACCAGCTCCACCCCACACTTCATTGACCTCAGTCAACAGAGCAGCACTTGTCACCCAAAGCTGGAGGCTGCTCACATGTTAATGTCACTTTGCTTCTCCAGAGGTGGTTTTGCAGTCTCCAGTTCATGGAACCATGGAATGGTTTGGGTTAGAAGGGACATCTTAAACTCATCTAATCCAAACCCCCTGCAGTCAGCAGGGACATCTCCAACTAGAGCAGGGTGCTCAGAGCCCCTGACAACCTGACTTGGAATGGTTCCAGCAACGGGGTATTTGCCACTTCCCTGGGCAGCCTGGGACAGGGTCTCACCATCCTCAGCATAAAAAATTTCTCTCTTCAGTCTAAATCTCATTCTTTCAGTTCAAACCATCACCCCTTGTCCTGTCACAGCTCAAAAGTCTGGCCCCAGCTTTCTGATCACCCCCTTGAAGCACTGAAAGGCCACCACAAGGTCTCCCTGGAGCCTTCTCTTCTGCAGGCTAAACAAGCCCAACTCTCTCAGCCTGGCCTCACCACAGAAGGTTTCCAGGCTTCCCATCATTGCTGTGACCTTCTCTGGCCCTGCTTCAACAGGCTCCTGTCTCTTCTGTGCTGAGGACTCCATGGGGGTCTCCACAGAGTGCAGCAGAGGGGCAGAATCCCCTCCCTACAACTACTGGCCACATAGTCCCTTGGAAGTAGACTGAGTTCCCTTGGAGTTTGTTTGTTGGCACTACTCAAACAGTTCAGAAGGATTAAGTTTCTCCTGGAATTTCTTCTGCTGGCAGTGGAGGTTTGATGTCAAGGACTCCTATGAGTGCCAAGCACCCAGAGCACCAAGGCTCATGGTGGTGATAATTTGTACAAATCCTTATGCAAGATGCTCAAGGTCAATCTCTTTCCACTTGTCTCTCACCCTGATGTGTGGACTGTGCTAGGTGTGCCAGGGGAGGTTGGGATTGGACATGAAAAACAGTTTCTTTGCTGCAAGAGTGGTCAGGCATTGCAACAGACTGCCCAGGGAGGTGGTGGAGGTGTTCAAGAAATGTGTGGACATGGCACTTTGAGACATGGTTTAATGGCCATGGTGGTGTTGGGTTGGTGGTTGGACTCAATGATCTTAGAAGTCCTTTCCCATCAAAATAGTTTTATGAATCCACGTTCCCTGAAGACAGCAGATGTTTGTTGCTCCAGAACAAATGAGAAGTGTTATGCCAGCTTCCCTGCTGTTCTAGCAATCTTGGCTTCCAGGGGTCATCACTGGGTCACTGGTGGCTTCAGCCACTTCTTCCTATTCTTGTCCTCTTTGCTTAAACAACACAATTAAGCTGGGTTTTGTCCCTGAGACACCAGGAAGGATTCACGCACCCCTTGGTGCTGTTAACGTCATTCACAGCTCCGTATCTCACAGGGGGTTCTATAAACTCTCAGTATCTCAGTCACCACATAACACATCATGGTCAGGCAGGCATAACTCCCTCTGAAATAAATCCTCTTAATGAAACTGTTGCTAACCAGCAGTCAAAAGTTTGTCTGGGGGGAAGCATTCAGACAATGCATGCAAGGAGCTTGTTTAGTAGTGTCCTGAGGAGTCCTAATACAAACAAGGTTTACACTTAGCTATGACAGGGCTTGTTCTGAGGAGGAGGAGAAGGAGAGGGAGAAGGAGAAGGCAAGGGAGAAGGAGAAGGAGGAGAAGGAGAAGGAGAAAGAGAAGGAGAAGGAGAAGAAGGAAAAAGAGAAGGAGAAGAAGGAGAAAGAGAAGAAGGAGAAGGAGAAGGAGAAGGAGGAGGAGGAGGAGGAGGAGGAGGAGGAGGAGGAGAAGGAGGAGGAAAAGAAGGAGGGTTGGTTTGGTTTGGGTTTTATTTTTTTGTGCTCTTTTGAGATCTATTTAGAAGCCATAAATGCAGCAGATGGAAAGAGGCCCAGGAGGCCATCAAGATCAGTATCACTGCATTGAGGTTATATTTGTATTTCACAGGCATGTGGGTTTTTCCACTAAGACCTTTTTCAACTTATTAATACCCATCATCACCATCACCTTCTCTTCCATCAGTTTCTGTGCAGAGCAGTTATGATGTATATAAACCNTCCTGTCTCTTCTGTGCTGAGGACTCCATGGGGGTCTCCACAGAGTGCAGCAGAGGGGCAGAATCCCCTCCCTACAACTACTGGCCACATAGTCCCTTGGAAGTAGACTGAGTTCCCTTGGAGTTTGTTTGTTGGCACTACTCAAACAGTTCAGAAGGATTAAGTTTCTCCTGGAATTTCTTCTGCTGGCAGTGGAGGTTTGATGTCAAGGACTCCTATGAGTGCCAAGCACCCAGAGCACCAAGGCTCATGGTGGTGATAATTTGTACAAATCCTTATGCAAGATGCTCAAGGTCAATCTCTTTCCACTTGTCTCTCACCCTGATGTGTGGACTGTGCTAGGTGTGCCAGGGGAGGTTGGGATTGGACATGAAAAACAGTTTCTTTGCTGCAAGAGTGGTCAGGCATTGCAACAGACTGCCCAGGGAGGTGGTGGAGGTGTTCAAGAAATGTGTGGACATGGCACTTTGAGACATGGTTTAATGGCCATGGTGGTGTTGGGTTGGTGGTTGGACTCAATGATCTTAGAAGTCCTTTCCCATCAAAATAGTTTTATGAATCCACGTTCCCTGAAGACAGCAGATGTTTGTTGCTCCAGAACAAATGAGAAGTGTTATGCCAGCTTCCCTGCTGTTCTAGCAATCTTGGCTTCCAGGGGTCATCACTGGGTCACTGGTGGCTTCAGCCACTTCTTCCTATTCTTGTCCTCTTTGCTTAAACAACACAATTAAGCTGGGTTTTGTCCCTGAGACACCAGGAAGGATTCACGCACCCCTTGGTGCTGTTAACGTCATTCACAGCTCCGTATCTCACAGGGGGTTCTATAAACTCTCAGTATCTCAGTCACCACATAACACATCATGGTCAGGCAGGCATAACTCCCTCTGAAATAAATCCTCTTAATGAAACTGTTGCTAACCAGCAGTCAAAAGTTTGTCTGGGGGGAAGCATTCAGACAATGCATGCAAGGAGCTTGTTTAGTAGTGTCCTGAGGAGTCCTAATACAAACAAGGTTTACACTTAGCTATGACAGGGCTTGTTCTGAGGAGGAGGAGAAGGAGAGGGAGAAGGAGAAGGCAAGGGAGAAGGAGAAGGAGGAGAAGGAGAAGGAGAAAGAGAAGGAGAAGGAGAAGAAGGAAAAAGAGAAGGAGAAGAAGGAGAAAGAGAAGAAGGAGAAGGAGAAGGAGAAGGAGGAGGAGGAGGAGGAGGAGGAGGAGGAGGAGGAGAAGGAGGAGGAAAAGAAGGAGGGTTGGTTTGGTTTGGGTTTTATTTTTTTGTGCTCTTTTGAGATCTATTTAGAAGCCATAAATGCAGCAGATGGAAAGAGGCCCAGGAGGCCATCAAGATCAGTATCACTGCATTGAGGTTATATTTGTATTTCACAGGCATGTGGGTTTTTCCACTAAGACCTTTTTCAACTTATTAATACCCATCATCACCATCACCTTCTCTTCCATCAGTTTCTGTGCAGAGCAGTTATGATGTATATAAACCTTCTAGTGCCCATGGGCAAACCTCGACACATGGTCAAGTCTCATACAGCTTCAACCTTTCCTGTTTTTTGCTCATCACTCCTGACCTCACATCTGCTCTACCTTCTGAAACTCTTTTGGTACATCTACATTTAGCTCCCAGGGTTGCCCTAAGGACTTCCTTCATTATTTCTACTCAGTTCATGGTCTGACAGGAGGGAAGACACTGCACAACCTACAGACACTTGACTATACTATAGCAGCTGGGACCCATGACAGTGCAAGCTCTATCTGGTCTTCATGGGGAACAGCTGAAATACAAGCCTGGCAGAGTAGAAACCCAACATGAAACTCTCCAGGGACACTGTGTCTTCAGTGTTGTGGTTTGGCTCTCAAAGGTGTCAGAAGAAGAATTATTTCAAGTCGGTCGGAAATAAGAAGTCATTTTGGAGTGGCAGAGCATGTGTTCAGTCAAACAGAGATGAAAATCGTTGCCCTTTTACAATACCTACTCTACTGATAAGGGAAGTGAAGATAGAAATCAACTGCTAGCTTCAGCTGCATTGATGAACTGATGTATTTTGAGATCAGGGAAGCGAGACAAAGCCTTTGTGAAGGGCTCATAGAGGATGCTGCTCTGCACGAAAATGCAGAAGCATTTTCTCCTCCAGCCTACACTATTTTCCATCAAGAGATGATCAGCTTCAGTCTTGCTTTGATCTGGGTCTCCTACAAAGTGCAACAGAGTGTTACCACTGCTTCTGCTTTAACTTCAGTAGGCTTCATGGCTAAGCCTGGGTAAGGTTTGCTGTGTTTTGGTTTTTGAGTCATCTGCAAAAGCCTTGTGTGAAGGAGTGGTGTCTGGGGCAGGCTTAGGAAGCACTGCTTTGGGTCTCAGTCACTCCATGTGGAGATAGAGCTGCTGAGGGTATCCAAGTAGAGACAGAGCTGGAGAGGGTGAGAGCTGAGGTAGGAGCTCAGCACTAAAGGCTATGAGGTGGTGAAAGATTGGAGAAACAGATTCAAGTAATAACATAATCACAGAATGCTTACAGCTTGAAATGTCAGAGGAACCACCCTCAACCTGCTAGTCACCCTTTTTAATGCTTTCCAGGAGACCATTGGTCCTCTTGGCCAGGAGGTCACACTGCTGGCTCATGGGGACCTTGTCCACCAGCACTTCTGATGCCTTCTCCACAGAGCTGCTTTCCAGCAGGTCAGTCCCTCACCTGTCCTGGTGCAGGGAGTTATTCCTTCCTAGGTGCAGGTGCTCTTGTTGAACTTTGTGAGGTGCCTTCCCCAAGGAAAGAAGTCCAACGTAATCCTGACCCTCAGTTTCTCGCTTCTGAATCCCCACTGAGTGAAGAACCTCAAACTGCTAAATCTACAGGGTTCAGGATCCGCTTTGCACTTTGCAGGAAGCTTATCCAAGCACATGGCCACTCAAAGCAGCCTCCTCTTTGGTGCTGCTGCCCTACAGCTTCAGCCTGACCTTCAGAGCTTGATGGCAGTCCTCTGGCAAGGTTTCACATCCTTTTGCCTCTTGCTTTCCTGTAAATACCTTCTGGGGCTGAAGGAGCAAAGTGCTTTTCAATCTCTCTGCTTTTCCACCTCTAGCAGTCGTCTAGAAACCGATAACTCCCTTTCTTGGATGGGGAATGTATTGCCACAGCTTCCCAGAGTCCAAAGGGAAATTCCAGAGCCTCAACAGGAGAACAACACACAACTGAGATGGCTTCTGGCAGGAGCCAGCACCAGAAATATAAAACACTTTGCAGACTGACTGTTCCCCCTGTGGCAACATGGGTTTGGATTCTCCATCCATTTATTGACTGCTGGCTTCTCGCCTTCTCTGCAGCTTCCCCCCCTTCACCAGCCCCACCAGCAGATGTTTGTTCAGATGTTCACAGCCATGGAAGAAATTATAAAACCTAAAAAAATGCCCTCTGTTAAAGCCTGGAGGGAAGCCTGGGGTGTAGGAGAGGTCAGACACTGGTTGTGCTGTCTGCTTGGAGCAGACAATAGCTCACAGGCTGGGGCTTTGATGGAGACGACCTCAAAGATAGAGCTCCTGGACCACATTGCAGCACTTCCTGGGGTCGTCAGGTCCTCAAATCTTTTGGTGAGTGGCTGCTAAAGAAGGAAAAAGCCTCATGGCTCAGCCAGCATGCATGAGGACAGGTGGAGACCACCAAAGCACCGTTGTGTTTGAGATATGACCATCTGAAGAAGGAAGGTCTCAAACAGGGCAAAGAAAATCAGCCCACAGATTGGTGGGTTTGAACTGCTGGAAGGTGGTCAGGAAAAGTCAAATGTTTCTGTAATTAATTAGCAAATAAAGTAAGAGGGGGAAAAAAAAAGAATTAAAGCAAGAACAAACAATGGGGGAGGAGGAGTAGTAGTAGGAGTTGGAAGTAGTAGTAACAACATAATAATGATTATAATGATGATAATTATTACAACGATAATAGTAATGATAATAATGATAATGATAAAACCAACAACAATATAACAATGATGATAATGATGGTAATTATTGCAATTATAATCATGATCATGATAACAACAACAATATAATAATGATGATAATGGTGGTAATTCTTACAGTGATAATAATAATGATAATGATAATAACAACAACAATATAATAATGATGATAATTATGATAATTATTACAATGATAATAGCAATAATAATGATAATGATAATGATAAAACCAACAATATAATAATGATGATAATGATGGTAATTATTACAATTATAATAATGATAATGATAACAACAATATAATAATGATGATAATGATAATTATTACAATGATAATAGTAATGATAATAATAATGATAGTGATAATAATTATAATGATAACAACAATGACAACAACAACAACAACAACAACAACAACAACAATAATAATAATAATAATAATAATAATAATAATAATAGTTGTTATTATTAGTATTTTGTCAGGAAAGCCTTTCCCATTTCCCAAACCAAATGTTTTTATCTTATAAATCCTGGCAGCTTTTTTCTTCCCTCTATTTATTTTAATGTTTTTTTTTAAATGAATGTATTTTAAATCAAAATATTTTCCTATCAAAGTGGCATATTTTGTGTCAAATTGACTTAAAAAACCCTTCTCCTCCACATTAGATCACTCAAATCCTGCTAAAAGAATTCTTCTGTGGGGCTGAGCAAATCCATTCAGAGCTGCCAGCAAAGAATTTTTTTGTGGGTTCTTTGCGTGTTACTGAAACCTCCTCCTGAAAATTCAAGCTGCTTTCTTTTCAGCTGTTAATTCCCCCCCAACCAAAGCCTACAAACAACAGGCCTTTGCTGAGCTAATTTTGTGCTCAGAGGGCAGAGTCATGTTTGCCTCTGGCTGTGTCAGTCATGCTAGCAGCCAATGAGACCACGTGAGATGCTCACTTGGTTATAGTGAAATGAGCTCCATGGGTCTCAGGACACACCAGAAAGGGGTCTGTGAGACAAACACCTCCTAGAAGGAAAGGCATTAGTTTTGGATGTGGAAGCTGAAGCTCTTGCTCATACACAAGGGTCCCCAAGAAACAAAATACCTTGGCTAAGTATCTCTACCAGCAGCCACTTCAACTGTCTACTGTGTTTTTCTTCCTCTGAGATTTGGTCTGACAGGGTTTGGCAGCCCAGTCACAAATTAAAATCATAGAATCATAGAATGGTAAGGTTGGAAGGGACCTCAAGGATCATCCAGTTCCAACCCCCTGCCATAGGCAGGGACACCTCCCACTAGCACAGCTCACTCAAGGCCTCATCCAACCTGGCCTTGAACACCTCCAGGGAGGGAGCAGCCACAACCTCCCTGGGCAACCTGTGCCACTGTCTCACCACCCTCACTGTAAAGAACTTCCTCCTCACATCCAGTTTCAATCTCCCCTCTGCCAGTTCAAACCCATTGCCCCTTGTCCTGTCATTACAAGACCTTGAATTAATGGAATCCCAGCATGGTGGGGTTGGAAGGGACCTCTGGAGATCATCCGAGTCCAACCTCCTTGATAAGCAGGGTCATGCAGATCAGGTTGCCCAGGATCACAATGGCATGGGGGGGGTTGGAATTTCTCAACACAAGGAGACTCCACAGCCTCTTCAGACAGCCTGGGATAGGGCTCCAACAGCTTCACAATGAAGAAGTTTCTCCTCATGCTCAGATGGAACCTCCTGGCTTCCACTTTGTGCCCATTGCCCCTTGTGCCGTCCCTGGGCACCGCTGGCAAGAGCCTGGACCCACCTTCTTGCCCACCTCCTTTTAGCTCTTGATGAGCACTGAGAAGATGCCCTCTGGGTCTGCTCTTCTCCAGACTCAACAGCCCCAGGGCTCTCAGTCTTTCCTTTATTTATTTATGTTGAAAGAAGCCAAATCTCCTACAGCCACAACTGGAGCTGATCTTCCAGAGGCTCGGTTTGTTGTTTGTCTTTATTTCAGCCTTGCTTACAAACACTGTCAGTGTCCCCAGCCTGATCAAGCCAAGAACTGTTCTGACCCATGATGGTTTTCTCCAGGCTTTCTTCCAGAACCTTACAAGGTGACACTGAAAATAACCCCCCAATTTTTCCTGACACCTCTGAGGTCTCACAGCCTCAAGTCCCCCAAAGACTTCCCCTGCCAGCCAGCTCCTGCCATCATGCACAAGCTGTTGGAGGCAGATTCAGTCACAGTGTTTACAAAGTGTTGTCACCAAGCAGAGTAGCACTCTGTGACACCTCATTTCTGGGCAGAACAGGGGGGCTTGGGGCTGGGTGTCTGTTTCCAGCCATTAAATCAGAGAGAGGGTGAAGGTTTTCACCCCCTGCCAGGCTGTGACTGTTGCCTACGAGTCAGCACTAACCACAAACACTGACAAGTTTGACCTGGTTTTATACCAGCATCATCAGATGAGTTAATTCCTCTTCTTTTTCTTTTTGTCTTCTGCTTTCATTTTCTTGTTTTCTTTCTCTTTTCCTTCTTTCTTTTCTCCTTTTCTCTTTTTTCTTATTATTTTCTTATTTTTACTTCATTTTTTTCTTTTTTCCTTCTCTTTTCCCTCTTTCTTCCTTTTTTCTTCCCTTTATCATCTTCTTCCTCTTTTCTTCCTTTTTTCTTCCCTTGTTCTTCTTCTTTTCTTCCTTTTTCTTCCTTTTTTCTTCCCTTGTTGTTCTTCTTTTCTTCCTTTTTCTTCCTTTTTTCTTCCCTTTTTCTTCCTATTTTCTTTATTTTTTTTTCTTGGCTTTTATTTTATGTTTCTTTCTTCTTTTCTCTTCTGTTTCCTTATTCTGCTTCTTTTCAAGCTTCATCTTTTTGCTTCTTTTTTAACTTTTTTTGTCTTTTAAAATATTTGTCTTTTTCCTCTTTTTCTACTTATTTTTTCTTTTATCTTCTTTTTCCTCAGTTTTTCCTTATTTTTTATTAATATCTTATTTTTCTCCTTTTTACTTCCTTTTCCCCTCCATTTTTCTTCTTTCATTTCTTTGGTTTTCTTCCTTTGTCATACTTTTTTTTTTTTTCATGTTTTTTCTTCCCCTTTTCTTCTCTTTTATTAATTTTCTTTTTCTTTTTCTTTTTTGCCAAGTTTTTCTTTTTTCTTTTTCTTTTATTTCTCTTTCATTTATTTTTCTTCTTTTTTCTTTTAGTTTTCTCTATATTCTTTCTTTTAGTTTTCTTTATATTCTTTCTTTTAGTTTTCTTTTTATTCTTTTTGTTTTCTTTTTATTCTTTCTTCTTCACCTCTTAATTTTTTTTTCTCTTTTTTCTTCCTCTTTGCTCATTTTTCTTCCTTTTTTAAAATTTTACTTTCTCTTTTCTTCACCTCTTTCTCCCTTTTTTTTCTTATTTTCTCTTAATGCTTTTTTCTTCAGCTCCTTTCCTTCTTTTTTATCCCTTCCCCACCCCAAACACTTAGCACTTCTTGTCAAGCCACTCTTGACCTTAGCTGGCTTCTCAATTACACCTTCTTCTTATTCTTCTTATTCTTCTTATTCTTACTACTACTACTACTACTACTACTACTACTACTACTACTANTCTTCTTCTTCTTCTTCCTACTACTACTACTACTACTACTACTACTACTACTACTACTACTACTACTACTATTATTATTATTATTATTATTATTATTATTATTATTATTATTATTATTATCTCCTTGCCCTCCATTGCTGTTTTTTTGAGGCTGGCTGAGTTCTAAACCATCTTCTGTTTCTAAGACCATCCACAGGAGTAGATTTCTCGCAGGACATTTTGCAACCAGGTCTGCAGAGCAGCTGGGATCTGCTGCTGCTTCCCAGAAAGCACAACCCATGGATTGTCACTGTTGCTATTCTGGGCTCTGGATGTGTAAGTTTGCTGCAGTAGAGCAGCTCTTGGAGGCTGGAAGCTGGGTCAGCTCCCACTGGATTGTTGGCTGAGTGTCACCTTCCTTCCTACTTTGACCCCAGCAGGATGGGCTGCAGAGTTCAGCACTCCTACATCTGGAGGCTCAGGGGGTTGGTCTCTTCTCCCATGGAACAAGTGACAGGACAAGAAGAAACAACCTGAAGCTGCACCAAGGGAGGTTTAAGTTGGACACAAGGAACAATTTCATCCCAAAAAGGGTTGTCAAGGCTTGGCCCAGGGCAGTGGTGGAGTACCCCCATTCCTGGAGAGGTTCCAAAGCTGTGGAGGTGTGGTGCTGAGGGACATGGCTTAGTGGTGACCTGGCAGTGCTGGGTTAACCATTGGCCTTGATGAGCTTACAGATCTCTGCCAACATAAACAATTCTGTGAGTCTATGTTGGGGGGGGGGCTTGTGCTGACCCACAAGTTGGCCACCCACCATGTTTTGCAGGGGTACAAGCTTATAGGTGCACCAGGATAAAGAAAAGCTTCCTAGGGAGGTGCATGGTGCCAATGTTCTGTGCATGCCTGTAAGTGTGTATCATAGAACCATAGAATGGCTTGGATTGGAAGGGACCTTTAAAGGAGCAATATAAATCTTCACTCATCCTCTTAAATCTAGAGGCTAGGATCTTTTGGATCTTTGTAAAAGTAGGCTTCAGCTGGGATAAAATCAGCATGTGTGACTGGAAGGGGCAATGGTGAATGACCTCCCCCGGGGAATCACTCCATGACGTGGGCAGCATTCACAAGCAGAAGCCACTAAAGCTCTCCTGATCCCTGTTATTAGTGGCTGTAACACTCAGTTCTCTGCCTAGGGATGGCTTCTGGGAAGCAACTGTCTCATCAAACAGAGATGGGCTGCAAGCTGACCACATACCTTGAGCATAGGAGGATGATTTCAGTTTAAATTTAGTTGAGCCCCTCTTATCTCCATCTGCTTTTTTAGAACTCAGGTTGAAGAGAGGGACAAGGAGCAATGCCATGGAGGATGCTTGAATACCATGAGACATAAATTAAACTTCAGAATGAAATTTTCTTAGAAGAGGAAAAAAACTGCAAGATCCTGGAGATTACATTGGCATTCTCCCTCTGCTAATGTTCCATCCATTTCCTTTCCCCTGTTTCTTTCCACTGCATTACCCTGGCCAGCATATGATAATCTGATATACATATATATATACATATGAAATATTGTTTAAAAATATGCTTTGACATTGCTTTGTTATTGCTGTTTTTAATAATACCTGAGCTTTAACCAATCCTTTTGCCACTTGGAAACCTTACAACAAAGCCTGAGCCACCAATCAGCCCTTGGGGGGTGGCGGGGGGAAGGAAAGAAGATGGAGGTGGAGGATGATCTGGATGAGGGCATCGAGTCAGTCATCAGCAAGTTTGCAGATGACACCAAGCTGGGGGCAGATGTTGGTGGGTTGGAGGGCAGAAGGGCTCTGCAGCAGGACCTCGAGCGCCTGGACAGATGGGCAGAGTCCAATGGGATGGCTTTCNTGGGTTGGACTTGATGATCTTTGAGGTCTCTTCCAACCTTGGGGATACTGTGATACTGTGACCTTCTGCTACTCTAACATCATAAAACTCAATAGTTTGAGACCATTCCAAGCCATTACAGCTTTAGGAGAGACTGGGATGATTTGAGACTCAAAGACCCAGAACCTGTGGAGCAAGGTGGGCAGGAATCGTGCATAGAGAGGCAGCAGGAGCTCTTCCCAGATCTTGGTCTCCATTCATAGCTAACAGGCTACCCCACTTCTGCCTGAGAACCAGTGTAGATCCACTCTGCCTTTTCCTGCTGCCAAGGGGAACTGCTCCATAGTATCTTTTCAGTAGTTATATCTATATTTACTCCTCTAACATACCTAAAACCCTCCATGTATTATATCTATTCATATCTACATTTCAGTATTTATATTTTCAGTATTTATATCTATATTTACTCCTTTAACATACCTAAACCCCTCCATGTATTATACCTATTTATACCTGTGTTTCAGTATTTATATCTGTATTTTCAGTATTTATATTTACTACTCTAACACACCTAAACCCCTCCATGTATTATATCTATTTATACCCATATTTCAGTATTTATATCTATAATTTTAGTATTTATAGCTACATTTACTCCTCTGACATACCTAAACCCCTCCGTGTATTATATTTATATCTATATTTCAGTATTTATATTTTCAGTATTTATATCTATATTTACTCCTCTAACACACCTAAAACCCTCCATGAAAACCCATTTCAGAGCTACAATTATCTCTATCCCTATTTTGCTGCTGGAGCATGTAAGTGAAGAGATGAGTCCTTACCCAAGGTGACTGCTCCCAAGGTCATGATGGAGCTGAAAGGTTGTTTCACTTGGATATGATTTTCATACACAGATACATTGCTCTGGGCCAGTGTGGCAAAAACTTGGTGACAGTTTTGTAACCTCCTTGCCCCTGAGAAGGGATGGAGTTCAGGACCAGGAGAGAAGGTAGCAGGGCATCATCACATGGCTCTGACTCATGTGCCCACCCAACTCACAACCTTTGTGGCTCTGCTTCATGCAGAGATCACAGGATCAGAGGATGTCAGGGGTTGGAAGGGACCTCCATAGATCATTGAGTCATAGAATCATAGAATGGTAAGGTTGGAAGGGATCTTGAAGATCATCTAGTTCCAACCCACTGCCATAGGCAGAGATACCTGCCAGAGCAGGACCAGAGAATCTAGTGCAGGTCACACAGGAATGCATCCAGATAGGGCTTGAAAATCTCCAGAGAAGGAGACTCCACAACCCCTCTGTGGTTGTGATTCCACAACCCCTCCCAGTGCTCCATGACCCTTAC
>WBNM01033587.1:26750-56473 GCA_013399055.1 Ramphastos sulfuratus | reverse complement strand
ACACACTGGCTCACGTTCATCTGTCTGTTGACAAACACCCCCAGGTCTTTCTTTTCTGCACACCTTTCCAGACACTCTGCCCAAGCCTGGAGGAGTACATGAGGTTAAAGATGGGCAGGCAGTTCTGGGGCAGAATCACAGGGGCAGCTCTCCAACTCCACAGTAAGCATAGGTGCAAGGGCTTGTCTGGAGAGATGGTCTGGACCAAGCTCAACAAGAGCTGTGATTCTGTGCTCCACAACCTCCCTGGGCAACCTGTGCCAGTGTCTCACCACCCTCACTGCAAAGAACTTCTTCCTTGTCAATGACAGGAGGACAAAAGACCTCCCCAGCCCTCCTGTAGCCCCCTTCAGATACTGGAAGGCCACTCCAAGTTCTCCTGAAAGCATGTTCTGCAGGCTGCAGAGCCTCATCCAATCTGGCCTTGAACACCTCCAGGGAGGGAGCAGCCACAACCTCTTGGGTCACAACAACCCCATGAATGCTCCAGACTTGGGGCAGAGTGGCTGGAAATTGCCCAGCAGAGAAAGACCTGGGGGTGCTGGTGAACTGCTGAATGAACATGTGCCCAGAAGACCCAGGGACTATTGACAAGGTCTTGCAATGCCAGGACAAGGGGCAATGGGTTTGAACTGGCAGAGGGGAGATTTAGACTGGATGTTAGGAGGAAGTTGTTTGCAGTGAGGGTGCAGAGACACTGGCACAGGTTGCCCAGGGAGGTTGTGGAGCACAGAAGCACAGAATGTGATCAAAGATCAGATTCTGTGCTTCTGTGCTCCACAACCTCCCTGGAGGTGTTCAGGACCAGGTTGGATGAGACCTTGAGTGACCTGTACTAGTGGGAGGTGTCCCTGCCTATAGCAGGGGGTTGGAACTGGATGAGCTTTGAGGTCCTTTCCAACCTTACCATTCTATGATTGTATAAAATGTAGCAGTCTTAAAAAGCTCTTTTTAAGTCTCAGGAGTAGTGGGGCAGAAGTTGTCACCAGCTGAGCAATCTGCCCCTGCCTGAAGTCAGCCCAAAGGCTCTCGCGAGCTGCAGCACCAAGCTGGGATGGGTAGCAAAGGCCCCAGTGGATGCTGCTGCCCAGGCTGCTGTGTGTGCATGCAGGGAGGAGGCAGCAGCCCTTACCTTCTGCTTTTAATTAAAAACAAGCAGCAGTGCAAATTCCAGTGAAAGAGCACAGCATGCCACAGGCTAGGACGTGCCCAGTTAAAATGACAGAGAGAAGGCAAAGAAAAAATAAAATGAGGGCAACATAAAAATTTACCAACAGAAGCAAAAGCAAAAGATGGTTTAAATTAAACCTCTGCTGACATTCAGAGGGTTATTAGCCATCTCCTCTGGCTTTGTGCTGGCTGGTTTGAGCATCCCTCATCACATAGAACCATTGAGGTTGGAAGGGACCTCAAAGATCATCCAGTTCCAACCCCCTGCCATAGGCAGGGACACCTCCCACTAGTACAGGTCACTCAAGGCTTCATCCAACCTGGCCTTGAACACCTCCAGGGAGGGAGCAGCCACAACCTCCCTGGGCAACCTGTGCCAGTGTCTCACCATCCTCACTGCAAACAACTTCCTCCTAACATCCAGTCTAAATCTCCCTTCTGCCAATTCAAACCCATTGCCCCTTTCCTGTCATTGCAAGACCTTGTCAATAGTCCCTCCCCAGCCCTCCTGCAGCCCCCTTCAGATCCTGGAAGGCCACTCCATGGTCTCCTGGAAGCCTTCTCTTCTGCAGGCTGCAGAGCCCCAACTCTCTCAGCCTGTNAACACAGTACTACTCCCCTGTGAGCTTCCTGTTCAGCCAAGTACTGAAGCTCATCATAAGTGAGCAGAAAGAAGCAGCTAAACAGAGAGGATCTCAGCCTCAGTAAAGTGGGGGGGGGGAAAGGGGGATTGGAAAAGCCAGTGTAGGGTGGGAAAGGGGAGGTGGTGCTGAAAGGAAGGAGATGAAAAGAAGAAGATGAGGAAAGGAAAGAGATGCAAAGAAAAGGAGGAAGATGAGGGAAAATAGATGGAGAGGAAAAGAGGGAGATAGTGGATTTAAAAATTATTAAAAATGAAAACTGGACTGAAAAAAAAAAAGAAAGATAAAGGTGATCTGGGAGGGGGATTGGACTTGAATGATCTTTCAAGGTCCCTTCCAGCCCCTAACATTCTATGATGAGGAGGCAAACTGCACAGCTGCCTTCAAGGGACAAGCACCAGACTTGATTTGAGTTAGGCAATGGTTGGACTTGGTGATCTTAAAGGTCTTTTCCAACCATGAGTCTATGATTAAAACATCTACAAGAGGTGGATGTCTTAGGCACACTTTCAACCAAGGGAAAAAAAAAGTAGCAGACAGGAAAATTAATATAGATAGAGCCCTAGACAGACATTTTTTCCCCCAAAAAAAAAAATCTACCCTGAGCCTCAGCCTCCTTGATAAAGTATTTTAATAGCATATTTTAGAGGTGAAGTTTTTAAACAGACAAATTGTACAAATAATAAAGCTCTACTACAGAGCATGGCTGACAAATTAGCTATTAAAGCAAGGCTTGGGGTGGGAATTGCCTCTTGCCTGATTGTGGAATTCACTCTTCTGCAGTGCTGTTTGCACACCAGGAACAACACAGGCACGGAAGCTTACATTGAAATGCATGCCTGGAGGCACACAGCTTCCAAAAGCAGATTAACTGGCAGTAGGAGCCCTCATCTAGGGGACTGCAGAGCTCCTCAGAATCCTGCCTGCAGGCTCAGCAACACCTCTGGAGCTCAAGTTCCCCTATCCTTTGTAGGCAGGTCTTCTGCAAGCTATAAAGGGGGTCTAGGGCTCTGTGCACCCAGGGTTGAGGGGAGAAGGACAGAGAAGCAGCCATGCTGGAGGGTAGATGCTCAGTTGGGTAATACCTGAGGACCTCATAGAACTGGTTTGGTTAGGTAATACCTCTAAGATCATTGAGTCCAACCATCAACACCACCATGGCCATTACACAATGTGCCCAAGTGCCATGGCCACAGGTTTCCTGAACACCTCCAGGCATGGGGACTCCACCACCCACCCTGGGCAGCCTGTGCTAATCCCTGACCACTCCTGCACCAAAGACATTTTGCCTCATCTCCAACCCAAGCTTCCCCTGGTGCAATTTCAGGACATTTCCTCTCATCCTATCACCTGATAATAGGGAGAAGAGGCCAAGCCCCACCTCGTTCCAGCCTCCTTTCAGGGAGTTGTGGAGAGCAATGAGGTCACCCCGCACCAGGAGGAGAAACTACTGCTGCAGAGGTGCCACCAACAGCACGAAAATCCAAAGCAGCCCAAAGGACAGGCAAGGGCAGTAGTGTTGTTATTCAGGCTGTAATCACTTCAGGCATGGAAGAGGAGTTTTCCATAATTCCAGGGGATTTTAATGACAATTAAATAACTGCTCATTATCCTTAATAACACCCAGGTGAGCTGAGCTTTGCTAACAGAAGCAGTGGTGGCCAAAGTCAGTAATAAGAGAGGTTGAGAGGAGGAGGCAGCACCAGAGCAAAGCCCCAGATTTTCAAAGGCAGCTCCTGCAGTATTTTAAGCTTTGATATGACAATAGTGTCTCCAAACAATCCTGTTTACAGGATCACACTGAATACAACTGTGTGCTTCCAGGTACATTCTCCAAACCCAGTATATGCTGATAACTTTCATTCCAGCACAGCTAGGAAAAAAAAACAAAAAAAAAAAAAACAAAAAAACCAAGAAACAAACAAACAAACAAAAAACCCACCCAAAAAAAAAAAAACCAACCAAAAAAACCTAATTCTATTCCTGGGAAGGAACAATAAACTGCACCAGTACAGGCTGGGAGGTGATCTGCTGGAGAGCAGCCCTGTGGAGAAGGAGCTGGCAGTGCTGGTGGACAAGAAGCTCTCCATGGCACAGCAATGTGCCCTGGTGGCCAAGAAGCCAATGGGGTCCTGGGGTGCATTAAGAGGAGTGTGGCCAGCAGATGGAGGGAGGGTCTCATTTCCCTCTGCTGTGCCCTGGTGAGACCTCACCTGGAATATTGCATCCAGTTCTGGGCTCCCCAGTTCAGGAGGGACAGGGATCTGCTGCAAAGAGTACAACAGAGAGCTACAAGGATGCTGAAGGGACTGGAGCACTGCCTGATGAGGAGAGGCTGAGAGCCCTGGGGCTGATGAGAAGGCTGAGAGGGAATCTGGTCAATGTTTATAAATATATGAGGGCTGGGGGTCAAGAGGAAGGGGACAAACTCTTCTCAGTTATGCCCTGGGATAGGATAAGGGGCAATGGATGTAGGCTACAGTACAGGAAGTTCCACCTCAACATGAGGAAGAACTTCTTGACTGTAAGGGTCCCAGAGCACTGGCACAGGCTGCCCAGAGAGGCTGTGGAGTCTCCTTCTCTGGAGCCTTTCCAGCCCTGTCTGGATGTGTTCCTGTGTGACCTGTGCTAGATTCTCTGGTCCTGCTCTGGCAGGGGGGTTGGACTGGAAGCTCTCCAGAGGTCCCTTCCAACCCCTACCACACTGTGGTTCTATGACATGTAGACAGAGATATTTACTCCAGGAGCAGAGCAGCTATCAGAGTCAGGCCACCTGCAATGCTCTGCTTCAGATCCTCACCACTTCCATTACTACTCCCTTACTCCCCTACTCAACAGCTCACATCTTCACTCCTATGAAAAGTAGCTGTGGGCTCAGCTTTGATATAAGAGCCTGAGCTGAGCAGCAGCAGTATTTTAAAAATAAACTTTAGAAACCCAGTGGCCTTTCTCTGTTAGTGGCTTGGCTTGGCTTTGGTTGGTGGTTGTTTTTTTTTTCCCCCCTGCACTTTGACGACTCAAAAAATGCCTCTGAAGCCAATAAAAGAATCACTCAAGTGTTAAACCATCCAGGGGAGTTATGTTTAAATAAATACCTACCTACATATGGCACTAATGAATTCAAACAGCTCCAGTGAGCAGGAAAGCACTGAATGGTTCTGCAATGCTCAGTGACTTTGCCTTTTTTTTTTTTTTTTTTCATTTTAAAAGAAGTCAATTTATGTCCTGCTTTGGCAGAGGATGAGCAGATTATGGCTTTACTGCCATGGCTTGTGTTGACTTCAGTGCCACTCCATCTACTCATCCTCCCATAAACAGATTCTCTGGAGCGAGATCAAGGTCTGAGGGTTCCATAATATAACTGCCAGTCACGTTCCCTCCCTGTGCACATGGACACCTCCAAGAACAAATGCAATGTTATTGTTGTGCCAAGAAAAGAAGGAAATGGCAGGTCACACACTCACCCTTTCAGGATCAGGCAGCAATGCATGTGATGTGTGTGCTGGCAAAGCCTGGCAGACAGCCAGCGAGGGCAACGCTTCTCTTCTGCCATAGCCCCCACAAGCGTGGCAGCTCTGGTAGTGAAATAGGTGTTGGATGCTTTTGCTCACAGCTGAGTACATCAATTCCAGATCAAACAGGCTCATGTTACACATAGAAGTTTTCCTAGAACCATAGATTTGTTTTGGTTGGATTGAGTCCAACCCTGAACCCAACCCCACCATGGCCACTAAGCCATCTCCTTAAGTGCCACAGCTACACTTTTCTTGAGCACCTCCAGGCATGGGGACTCCAACACCTCCCTGGGCAGCCTGTGCCAATCCCTGACCACTCTCTCAGCAAAGACATTTTTCCTCATCTCCAACCTAACCCTCCCCTGGCACAATTTCAGGCCATTTCCTCTCATCACCTGTTGCTAAGGGGAAGAGCCCAACCCCCAGCTCACTGCAACCTCCTCTCAGGGAGCTGCAGAGAGCAATGAGCTCTGCCCTCAGCCTCCTCTTCTCCACACTGCACACCCCCAGCTCCCTCAGCTGCTCCTCCCCAGCCCTCTTCTCCAGACCCTTCCCCAGCTTTGTTGCCCTTCTCTAGACACTCTCCAGCACCTCAATGTCCTTCTTGGAGTGAGTGTCTCAAAACTGAACTCGGGACTCAGCAGTGTTGAGTACAAAGGGACAGTCCCTGCCCTGCCCCTGCTGGCCACACCATTGCTGATCCAGGCCAGAATGTTGGTGCCCTTCTTGCCCACCTGGGCACATGTGTTTGTTAGCCAACACCCCCAGGTCTTTCTCTGCTTTCCACTCTGCCCAAGCCTGGAGCATTTGTGGGGTTGCTGTGACCCAAGTGCAGGACCCAGCACTTGGCCTTATTAAATCTAATTGGCCTTGGCCCAGATTTGCCCAGCCATTGAACTTTTGCATTAGTGCCTGACCTTCTAGCCCAGAAACATTCTTCCCTCTCCTTTCAGACACTTCAGAACCACATTAGAAGATACATGGCCACTAAACCATCTCCTCAAGTGCCATGGCCACACTTTTCTTGAACACCTCCAGAGATGGGGACTCCACCACCTCCCTGGGCAGGCTGTGACCCTGTGAATCCCTGACCACTGTTTTTCCCCTAATCTCCAAGCTAAACCTCCCCTGGCACAATTTCAGGCCATTTGCTCTCATTCTATATCACCTGATACTAGGGAGAAGAGCTCAACCCCCACCTCATTGCAAACTCCTTTCAGGGAGTTGTGAGAGGAGCATTGAGGTCTGCTCTCAGCCTCCTCTTCTCCAAACTAAAAAACTATCTTCTTCTCTAGACCCCTTTGTTTCTTACTGCCTTGAAAATACCAACTGGGCTTAGACTTGAGCTGGGGTTTCTCTCTTGCATACAGCATTATCAGCTACAAGATGAATTCTCCATCTCATCTGTCCTCAAGCTGAACCTAGAGTTACATCTCTGCTCCTCTGCTATGCCAGAAAGGTTTGGCAGGTTCTGACCAAGAACCACCTGCCCTGGTTCCACATCACCAGAAGTCAAGCCCAGCAGAGCTACTTCCCCCAGGCACTGTCAGGCAGAATCTCTCTGTAGTCTTAGGGATACCAAAAACGCTTGGAAGGCTGCTGCAGAACAGAGATTTCCTGCAGAAAGGGGTTCAGGCATGCAGGTTGAGTGCCCTGCACTATACCCTGGATCCTAATACACTGCCCATGAGTCCTGTCTGTATCCTGCCCAGACAACCAACAGTGAAATCCAGCCCTTGGCCACAGCCTCCTCTTGGTCAGCACAACACAAGAATAACCCAACTAACTGGAGGTTTGAATAGAATAGAATCATAGAATAGAATAGTTAAGGTTGGAAGGGAGCTCAAGGATCATCCAGTTCCAACCCCCTGCCACAGGCAGGGACACCTCCCACTAGCACAGGTTACTCAAGGCCTCATCCAACCTGGCCTTGAACACCTCCAGGGAGGAAGCAGCCACAACCTCCCTGGGCAACCTGTGCCAGTGTCTCACCACCCTCACTGCAAACAACTTCCTCCTAACATCCAGTTTCAATCTCCCCTCTGCCAGTTCAAACCCATTGCCCCTTGTCCTGGCATTGCAAGACCTTGTCAATAGTCCCTCCCCAGACTCCCTGTAGCCCCCTTCAGATACTGGAAGGCTACTCTAAGGTCTCCTCAAAGCCTTCTCTTCTCCAGGCTGCAGAGCTCCAACTCTCTCAGCCTGTCCTCGTAGGAGAGCTGCTGCAGCCCTCTGATCATCTTGGTGGCCTCCTCTGGACCCACTCTAACAGTTCCATGTCCTTCCTGTGCTGGGGGCTCCAGTTTGGTCCCTAAATGCCTTCTGAGCAATGAAGAGAACTGCCCAGGTGCTGTGAAACCACCTGAGTGTCACCACTTCAGCTCAGAGAATGATTTTGCTTGGAAAAGACCTTGAAGGTCACCAAGTCCAACTGTTTTCTAACTCTGCTAAGTCTGGGACTAAACCATGGCCCTCAGCACCACACCTCTGTCATTTTACACAGGCTGTGTAAGTGCAGTACACTTCTCAAGACATTACCAAGCAAAGATGGCACACACAACACTGCAGAAGAGTGCTGCTGGCTGAGTGCCAGGCAGCTCAAAATCCATAAGCTGATGCATTTCCACGGTCCAAAACCCATCAGAGTTACTGAGAGTGCAAGTACTACAGCGACCTACATACTCAACAGCTCTTGGGTACAGAGCATTAAGGACAGAAACAAGCCTCCAGAGGGAAATGGTGGTGGTGCCCCTATGGGGACAGGCTGAGAGAGTTGGGGCTCTGCAGCCTGCAGAAGAGAAGGCTTCCAGGAGACCTTGGAGTGGCCTTCCAGTATCTGAAGGGGGCTACAGGAAGGCTGGGGAGGGACTATTGACAAGGTCTTGCAATGACAGTACAAGGGGTTTGAACTAGCAGAGAGGAGATTTAGACTGGATGTTAGGAGGAAGTTCTTTACAGTGAGGGTGGTGAGACACTGGCACAGGTTGCCCAGGGAGGTTGTGGCTGCTCCCTCCCTGGAGGTGTTCAAGGCCAGGTTGGACAAGGCCTGGAGTGACCTGTGCTAGTGGGAGGTGTCCCTGCCTATGGCAGGGGGTTGGAACTGGATGATCCTTGAGGTCCCTTCCAACCTTACCATTCTATGATTCTGTGGTTCTATGGAATTGGGAAGCAGAGGATGCCACGGTACACGCCTCCACTTGGCATCTGTTTGGAAGTAATCTTAGTGATGTCAAAGGAGGCAAGGGGCACCTGGCAAGCTGGATCAGCCTTCCTGAGTGCCCTGGTTTTGCTGGGATAGAATCCCAGGCCAGTCATGGGCTGCAGGCCATTAGAATTTGGAGTCAGTCAGGACAGCTCACCCCAGTGGGCATCAAACTCAGTTGTTTGCTGAGAAGAGAGGAGCCTCCTGCTTGGACTCCAGCTCTTGCTTGGGGGGGGCTCCTCCTCACCCTGCTCCTCTTCCTTCTTCTCCTGCTCTTAAGGACTGCTTTCCTGCTTAGTCTGACTGCTGTACCTCCACTGAGCTCAACACAGCTTTATATATTTTATACTGCCGTTAGCATTATCTCTGTTGTTTCACTAAATCCATTTTCACTTCAACCCATGGCTCTTGCTCTCCTGTTTCTGATCCTCTTCCCTGATGGGGAAGGGCTCACAGACTGATGGAATTGTTTTGGTTGGGAAAGACCTTTAAGATCACTGAGTCCAACCATTATCTAATTCTACCAAGGCTGTTCCTCAACCTAGGCCATCAGGTGTTAGAGCAGCTGCTGAAGTTTAGCCCCAGCTACACAGACACAAGAGAAGTACAGTGCCCAGGGAGTACTGAGGATGCTGCAGTATCATAGAATGCTTTGGGTTGGAAGAGACCTTAAAGATCATCCAGTTCCAGCCATGGGCAAGGATACCTCCCACCAGCCCAGGTTGCTCAAGGCCTCATCCAATCTGGCCTTGAACACCTCAGGGAGGGAGCAGCCAGAACCTCCCTGCGCAGTCTGTTCTGCTGTCTCCCCACCCTTACTGTAAAGGAGGTCCTCCCAATCTCCAGTCTAAGTCTCCCCTCTTCCAGCTGATCTCAGCTCCCAACCTCACACCCCAGCAATGAGGCTGATGCCTGAATGACTCCAGACCCCCACTCCTCTGACAAATCTGAGAAATTCTGAGAGGGGAGGCAGGGGAAAGCAAAAGNTCTGTGACTCTATGAGTCTATGGCATTAGGATTCTGTGACTCTGTGACTCTATGAGTCTATGGCATTAGGATTCTGTGACTCTGTGACTCTATGAGTCTATGGCATTAGGATTCTGTGACTCTATGACTCTATGAGTCTATGGCATTAGGATTCTGTGACTCTGTGACTCTATGACTCTATGAGTCTATGGCATTAGGATTCTGTGACTCTGTGAGTCTATGGCATTAGGATTCTGTGAGTCTGTGACTCTATGACTCTGTGAGTCTATGGCATTAGGATTCTGTGAGTCTGTGACTCTATGACTCTGTGAGTCTATGGCATTAGGATTCTGTGACTCTGTGACTCTATGAGTCTATAGCATTAGGATTCTGTGACTGTGACTCTATGAGTCTATGACTCTAATTCTATGACTCTGTGGCTCTATGACTGTGTCTGTGTGAGCTGAGCCCTGCCACACAAGCTGGAGGTAGGAGCAGAGAGCCACTCACGGTTGCGGAGAGCCTTCCGTCGCTCCTCTGCGCGTAGGCGATGGCTTCCCGCACCAGGGCGAAGAGGTTCAGCAGGACGTGCTCCATGTCGTAGAGGCCACGCATGCCCCTGGTCAGCCCCTCCAGAGCCTCGATGTACTCCCGCCAGTGCTTGTCGACCTCCAGCACGCCTGCCAAGCAGCTCTGCATCACCAGGCTGCAGTAGGCGGCGCAGGGCTTGGCCAGCAGCAGCCCCTGGCAGTGCGAGCAGAACCACATCCGCAGCAGCGCTCGCCCGCAGTCCTTGCTGAACTTTAAGTGGTCAGTAGTGTTGATCACCTCGATGCCCAGGTTGAGGGCCTGCAGGAAGGCTCGAGTGGCCTGCAGAGACTTGGACACTTGGGTCATCATCACCTTCGGGTAGTTACCGAAGACTTTGAGGTCTCTCCTGGCTGCCCGTAGGCACTCGGTCATTTCCACGGAGGGGTCGGGGAAGCTGGGGTTAATCAAGTGAGAGTAAACTAAAGGGAACAAACCATCAAAAAATTCGTTTATCATGTTGTTGACACTGATGTCAGAGCCCAGGATGTACAGAGAGATGTCAGTGAAAAGCTCCCCGACAAACTTCAGAGCTCTGGGCCCCATGCTCTGGTAGTGGGTCCTGAACATGCTGTTGGTGAAGTTCCTTGCGTGCCGTACGACCATTTCAAAGGCTTCTGCAAAACAGAACAAGGGGGGAAAAAAAACAACAGTTATTAAATGATGAGTTCAGGAAGAGGGAGGATAGTGCCACACCTCACTGCTGCTGCAAAGCCTGCTCCCGTCCTGCCCACGCTGGGTCAAACACCTCCAGAACTTACCTGTGTCACAGAATCATAGAAGGGTAAGGTTGGAAGGGACCTCAAGGATCATCCAGTTCCAACCCCCTGCCATAGGCAGGGACACCTCCCACTAGCACAGGGCACTCAAGGCCTCCTCCAACCTGGCCTTGAACACCTCCAGGGAGGGAGCAGCCACAACCTCCCTGGGCAACCTGTGCCAGTGTCTCACCACCCTCACTGCAAACAACTTCCTCCTAACATCCAGTTTCAATCTCCCCTCTGCCACTTCAAACCCATTGCCCCTTGTCCTGGCATTGCAAGACCTTGTCAATAGTCCCTCCTCAGCCTTCCTGTAGCCCCCTTCAGATCCTGGAAGGCTACTCTAAGGTCTCCTGGAAGCCTTCTCTTCTCCAGGCTGCAGAGCCCCAACTCTCTCAGCCTGTCCTCACAGCAGAGCTGCTGCAGCCCTCTCAGCATCTTGGTGGCCTCCTCTGGACCCGCTCCAACACTTCCATGTCCTTCCTGTGCTGGGGGCTCCAGAACTGCACACAGGACTGCAGCTGGGGTCTGAGGAGAGCAGAGCAAAGGGGCAGAATCCCTTCCCTTGCCCTGCTGCTCACACTGCTCTTGCTGCAGCCCAGCACACAGTTGCTGTCTGGGCTGCACTCACACTGCAGGCTCATGTTGAGCTTTTTATCACCCCAGACCCCCAGGTCCTGTTCCTCAGGGCTACTCTCAGCCATTCCCAGGGGAATGCAACTTCCCAGGGGAAATGCAGACACTGCTAAAGCAAAATGCCAAAGGAACCAGCCCAGGTAATGTACAACCACAGACTGTCATAGAGCAGCAGGGGTTGGGATGGACTTCTGGAGATCATCCAGTCCAACCTCCCTGCTAAAGCAGTGGCACCCAGAGGAGGTTGCCCAGGAACACACCCAGGCAGATTTTGAAAGTCTCCACAGGAAGAGGCTCTACAATCTCTCTGGGCAGCCTTCTCCAGTGCTTTGGCACCCTCACAGCAAAGAAGTTCTCCTTAAGTTCAAGTGAAACCTCCTGTGTCTAGTTTGTGCTCCTTGTCCCTTGTCCTGTCACTGGGCACCTCTGAAAAGAGCTCAGCCCAATCCTCTCCACCTCCACCCTTCAGCAGCAATGAGAAGATCCTCTCTCAGGTTGCTCTTCTCCAGACTAAACAGTCCCAGGTCTCTCAGCCTCTCCTACTCATAGATAGACTCCAGTTCCTTCAACAGCTTTTTAGCCTCCATTGGACTCTCTCCAGCAGTTCCCTGTCCCTCTTGAACTGAGGAGTCCAGAAGTGGCCACAACATTCCAGGTGTGGCCTGACCAGGGCAGAGCAGAGGGGGAAGAGAACCTCCCTTCAGCCACTGGCCACACAGCTCTTAAAGAAATTATTGATTCCAGGGAAGGGTTGCACTGCAGTTCCTTTCTCTCTCTCCCTTTCATATTGATCTGGAATTAACAGGAATTCTGTCTTGAGACTCAAATTAAGACAGAGATGAATGTCTGACAAACTGTAGAGTGGATGAAACCAGGAAACAATAAATGCTGATGCCCCATTATGAAAAGGAAAATATTTATAGGAGCTTAATCACAGAGGATATTTGGAGCTGACCTGCAGTGCCCACCCTGCACTAGGTGACCTCAAAGCCACTTGAGAAGCTCCTGCAGTGCTGTAGCTTACCCAAACACACCAGGTTCACTTGGGCTGCTGAAGCCCATAGGGCTGGAGCACCTCTCCTATGGGACAGGCTGAGGGACTTGGGGTTGTTCAGCCTGGAGAAGAGAAGGCTCCAGGGAGATCCTAGAGCAGCCTTCCAGTACCTGAAGGGGCTGCAAGAGAGCTGGGGAGGGACTTTTGGCAAGGGCTGGGAGTGACAGGATGAGGAATAATGGTTTTGAGCTGGGAGAGGGGAGAGTGAGAGTGGAGAGACACTGGCACAGGTTGCCCAGACAGGTTGTGGATGCCTACCTGGAGGTGTTCAAGGCCAGGCTGGATGAGGCCTTGAGCAGCCTGGGCTGGTGGGAGGTGTCCCTGCCCTGGCAGGGGGTGGGAACTGGATGATCTTGAATGTCCCTTCCGACTCAAACCATTCTATGATCCCATCATTTCCCTTGCCCTGGATGTGAGCTGCTCCATGCAATGCTGACAGCTGGCCACACAGTATCCATACATGCAACCCTGGAACAGGCTGCCCAGGGGGGTTGTGGAGTCTTCCTCTCTGGAGATATTCCAGACCTGCCTGGATGTGTTCCTGTGTGATCTGGTCTAGGTGACCCTGCTCTGGCAGGGGGGTTGGACTGGCTGAGCTTTGGAGGTCCCTTCCAGCCCCTGACATTCTGTGATGCTGTGAAAAGCAATGAAAGCACAAATTACCAACACAGCTCTGGAAGCAGTGTCTCCATCCCACCTGATGCCTGCACACCTCCCAGCTCTGCATCCCGCTGAAGCATCTTGCCCACAGCTCCTGACACCCATGTCAGGACTGCCCCAGCAAGTCCAGAGCAACCACCTACATTCCCAGGTGACAGCAATCCTTCCAAACACCACAGACTGAGAGATTATACAATCACTAAGGGCCAACCATAATCCATCACCACTATGCCCACCAGACCATGTCCCAAAGTGTCACGTCTGTGGGTTTTTTAACACCTCCAGGGATGGGGATTCAACCATCTCCATGGGCAGCCTGTTGCAGTCTTAAAGAACACTGTTAGTGAAGAAATTCCTTCTAAGATTCAATCTAAACCTCCCCTGGTGCATTTCCTCTCATCCTAATGCTTGTTACTTAGAGAGAAGAGACCAGCTCCCACCTGGCCACAGACTCATCTCAGGGAGCTGTAGAGAGCAATGAGCTCTGCCTTCAGCCTCCTCTTCTCCACACTGCACACCCCCAGCTCCCTCAGCTGCTCCTCCCCAGCCTTGTTCTCCAGACCCTTCACCAGCTTCATCGCTCTTCTCTGGACACACTCCAGCCCCTCAATGTCCTTCTTGGAGTGAGGGGCACAAAACCAGACCCAGTACCCAAGCTGTGACCTCACCAGTGCTGAGTAGAGGAGAACAATCCCTGCCTTGCTCCTGCTGGACACACCATTGCTGATCCAGGCCAGGATGCTGGTGCCCTTCTTGCCCACCTGGGCATACATTGGCTTATGTTCACCCAACTGTCACTCAGTACCCCCAGGTCCATCTCTGCTTGGCAGTTTCCAGTCACTCTGCCCCAAACCTGGAGCATTCTTGGGGTTGCTGTGACCCAAGAGCAGGACCCAGCACTTGGCCTTGTTAGATCTCATACAATTGGCTTTAATCCATCAATCCAGCCTGGCCAGGTCCCTCAGGAGAGCCTCCAGCAGACCTAGACTCTCTTCCAGCTTAGTGCCATCTGCCAACTTACTGAGGGTGCTTAGATCCCCTCACCCAGACCACTGATAAAGACATCAAACAAGACTGGATGCAGTGGTGCAAGGACAGAGAGTTCCTCTCTCTGCTCCCAGAATGGTCTGGCACAGGGCAGGGTGAACGTGCAGGTTGCACAAGCAGAGCTGATTCTGGTCGTGCTGCTGTGTAGAGTTTCAAAACAACAACAACAAAAAAAAAAAAAAAGGGGGGTGGTGGGAGGAAAGTCTCTTTAAATAGAATCATAGAATGGTAAGGTTGGAAGGGACCTCAAGCATCATCTAGGTCCAACCCTGTGCCATAGGCAGGGACATCTCCCACTAGTACAGGTCACTCAAGGTCTCATCCAACCTCGCCTTGAACACCTCCAGGGAGGTTGTGGAGCACAGAAGCACAGAGTGTGATCTTTGATCACATTCTGTGCTTCTGTGCTCCACAACCTCCCTGGGCAACCTGTGCCAGTGTCTCACCACCCTCACTGCAAACAACTTCCTCCTAACATCCAGTTTCAACCTCCCCTCTGCCAGTCCAAACCCACTGCCCCTTGTCCTGTCATGACAAGACCTTGTCAATAGTCCCTCCTCAGCCTTCCTGTAGGCCCCCTTCAGATACTGGAAGGCTACTCTAAGGTCTCCTCAGAAATAGGGCAAACGGATTAGGAAACTTTTTTCCCCCCTCTTCTTTATATCCTCAAGAGCAGCAGAAGAGTGTTTGCCTCAGAGAACACAAAGAACCTTTTGGAGCAGTGGTTGGGTTTGGTTGGTTGCTTTCTGTAAGGGCGCTGCAGACGGTGCCAGGATTTTCACGCTGCTCCTCATCGTCACCCTTTGACCTCTTCCCTGTTAGCTCCCTTCCAAAAAGTCATCCCTTCTCCCTTCCCTCACTCCTCGGTGCTTTGCAAGTTAGCATCAGAGCCCAGAGACTCTTCACTGATTAGAAAAACATTCCCAGCTCCTATGCAAACCTCCTACAGCGAGCAAGGGCTTCAGAAAGGAAGTGAAACCAGCAGCCTGCCAGAAGAGCAGGCACACATGGTCCCACTGCTTTAGAGGTCACGACATGCACATCATTTTTATCCTAATCACTGCCTAGAAGGGTCTATTTCATCTGCCTTTGAGCTTTTTGCATATATCCATTATAGATGAGCTCACAATGGGGACTATAAAAAGCATATGGAGCCTCCTGCTGCCCTATTAATAGATGCAAGAAATAATAAAATTGGGGGAAAGAAAAAGTCTTACACACACACACATCCCAAAAAAAAAAAAGAAAAATCTCATGCCCAACTTCCCTTTTAGTTTTTTTTTATTCTGAAACACTCCTCACAAAGGGCTGGCTGCAAGAGAATTAAAGGCCCAGCTGCCAGCAGCAGAAGTGACCCACGGCCACATTCTGAGCACTTCAAAGAGGAGGAAACTTTGTGGGTTAGTCACAGACTCAAAATGGTTTCAGTTGGAAAAGAGCCTTCAGATCATCCAGTCCAATCATTCTCTAACTCTACCAAGACTGAGGCTAAAACCATGGCTCTCAGCACCACAGCTGAAACACCTCCAAGGATGGGGAGTCCACCACCTCCTTGGGCAGCCTGTGCCAGGTTTTCAGAACCATTTCAGGAAGAAGTTTCTTCTAAGATGCAGCCTAAACCCCCCCTGGTGCAACTTGAGGCCATTTCCTTTCATCTTTTACCACTCCATCCTCTCAAGATTCACACAAGCCTTAAGTTTATCCTCAGGTGCAAAGCTGGTACAATCTGCTCTGCTCATACCATGGCATTATTGAAACTCCTGTGGCTGGAGGACAATTTAATCTTTTATTTCTTTCTTCCTCTCTTTTTCTATTTTTTTTTTTTATTTCATTTTATTTCAAGGAGATTTTCCCAAGCCACAATTGAAAGCAGCTGGTTTGCAGGTCTAGCTGAAGCAGAGTAAATACCTTAACAGCACTGATCCAGCATCAGTTTTGCACCCAGCTCACAGGGTACCACACAACAGAGCTTGCACATCACAACCTCCAGCAGCACTGCTGTGCAGGCAGAGCAGAACTGGATTGTGCCACGCAGTTATTTACCTCCTTTACAAAATATGAGGATTAGCAAAACACAAAACAAAGCCACAAACCAGAAACAACTCACTTTTCCAAGCACTAAAATTTGAAGAGCCCTAATCCATGAGCCTAGCTCAGGGAGATGGTAGCCCAAGCTCAAAGTCATTGCCTCTTGTCCTATCAATACAAGCCCCTTTAAAAAAGACCCTCCCCAAGCTTTCTTGTAGGTCCCACTCAGGTACTGGAGGCATCTGGTACACTGCTGCTGCCCAGGACAGGCTGGAGAGGTGAGCTGAGGAGAATTTTGTAAGGTTCAATAAGGCAAAGTGCAAGGTCCTGCACCTGGGTTGGGGCAGTCCCAGATATCAATACAGGCTGTGGGAGGATGAAATTGAGAGCAGCCCTGCAGAAAATGACTTGAGGGTGCTGGTGGATGAGAAGCTGGACACGAGCCAACAGTGTGAGCTTGCAGCCCAATGGCACCCTGAAAGCAAAGAGCATCCTGGGCTGTATCAAAAGAAGCATGGCCTACAGATGAAGAAAAGTGATTCTGCCCCTCTGCTCTGGTAAGACCTCATCTGGAGTACTGTGTCTGGCCCTGGAGCCCTCAACACAGGAAGGACACAGACCTGCCCAGAGGAGGGCTGGAACACCTTCCCTCTGGAGCTGTTTGAAAGAGTCCAGCACAGAGCCACAAAAATGATTAAGGAATTTGAATATCTTCCTTATGAGGAGAGCCTGAGGGAGCTGGGGCTTGGACAGGAGAACACTAAGGGGTGACCTGATGAATAAATATGTAAGGAGTGAGTGCCAGGAGGCTGGAGCCAGGCTCTGCTGGGTGATGCCCAGTGACAGGACAAGGGGCAATGGATGGAAGCTGAGGCACAGGAGGTTCCATGTGAACCTGAGGAAGAATTTTTTCACTGTGAGGGTGACAGAGCACTGGAAGAGGCTGCCCAGGGTGGGTTGTGGAGTCTCCCTCTCTGGAGATATTCAAGAACCATCTGGATGCGTTCCTGTGTGATCTGATCTAGGTGACCCTGCTCTGGCAGCAGGGTTTGACTGGATGGACTCCAGCCCCCGAGATGCTGTGATTCTCTGCTTCTGTGATTCTCTTACTAGGGCTCCCAAAGGATGTGTGAAACATTTGAACCTCTAATCTTGGCCACAGTTATCAGGCACTAGTAGAAAAGCACAGACTATTAATTATTTATCCAGCAGCATTTTAAGATAAAGAAAGGAGATTAAGACTGGAGGTTAGGAAGAAATTCTTGACAGTGAGGGTGGAAGAGGTTGCCCAGGGAGGCTGTGGATGCCCCCTCCCTGGAGGTATTCAAGGCTAGGCCAGGCCAGACATGGTCTTGAGCAGCCTGGGCTAGTTGAAGGTGTCCCTGCCCATGGCAGGGGCATTGGAACTGGATGATCTTTAATGACCTTTCCAAGCCAAACCATTCTATGATTCAGAGTCCCCATCCCTGGAGGTGTTCAAGCAAAGCCTGGATGGGGCACTTAGTGCCATGGTCTGGTTGATTGGTTAGGGCTGGGTGATAGGTTGGGCGGGATGAGTTTGGAGGTCTTTTCCAACCTGGCTGATTTTATGATTCTATGACTCTCATTTATGCACCTGGAAAGGAATCACTGCCTGGCTCCAGCAGGCATGAGGGGAAGACTAATCTGCTTTCAAAGTGCTCACGTTCCCCAGAAGGCAGCCTGGGGAGAACTGCATGGACACTGCAAACTGGCAATTAGAGAAAAGAAAATAAATTGTAAAAGAGCATAACCATGCCCTGAGTGGGGATTAGTGGCAGGAGAAGGAAATGGCAGTGCCCTCAGCTCCCATAATGAGGCTGCTGCTCAGGACAAGTGCCAGCTTCCCCCCTCCTCAGCTGCAGCTGCTTCAAAGGGACCAATGCTGGGGGCTGAGGAGCTCTGGATTAACCTTGCTGCCTTCCCCAGGCTGCAGGAGGCTCCAGCCCAGGCTGGGGCTTGATGAGTTTATTTAAGAGATTATGTGATGCAGTCTGCTGAACCATAAGGAGCTGGCGTCAGTGGCCCCAGAGAGCCATTCTCACACAGCATTCCACCTGAGAGCCAAGAGCTGTGATCAAACAGCAGCTACAGAGAGACAGCACCCAGCCCCATCCATCACCCCCAGCTCTGAGCTCACCAAGGGCAGCTTCACAAGCAGCTGAAGGTGTTTGGAAACGTGCTGCCTTCCCTCTGCTAGCTCACCAAAACCAGGCACCACAGTAACCATCATTGCATCACCCTGGAGCCACCTCCCTACGCCACCATGGTCACAGGGAGAAGGAGTGAGCTGGCATGAAATCACAGAATGGTTCTGGCTGGAAAAGGCCTTTCAGATCATAAAGGGCTAAACCATGGCCCTCAGCACCACAGCTCTGCCTCTTTCAAACACCTCCAGGCATGGGGATTCAGCCACCTCCATGGGTGGAGCCTGTGCCAGTCTTTTGAGAACCCTTTCAGTGAAGAAGTTTCTTCTAAAGTCCAACCTAAACCTCCCCTGGTGCAACTTGAGGCCATTTTATTTTGTCCTATTCCTTGTTACTAGGGAGAAGAACCGAATCCCCACCTCAGTGCAGCCTCCTCTCAGGGAGCTGCAGAGAGCAATGAGCTCTGCCCTCAGCCTCCTCTTCTCCACACTGCACACACAAGCAGCTCCCTCAGCTGCTCCTCCCCAGCCCTGTCCTCCAGACCCTTCAATCAGCTTCACTGCCCTTCTCCAGACCTGCTCCAGCACCTCAATGTTCTTCTTGCAGCGAGGGACCCAAAATTGAACCTAGGACTTGAGGTGTGGCCTCCCCGATGCTGAGTACAGGGGGACAATCACTGCTCTATTCCTTCTGGCCACAAATTCCTCAGCCTCCTTCTGGCCACACACATTCTTCAGCCAGTTTGAACTGTTTCCATCCTAGGCCAAACCCATGGGTGGAAAATTCATTGCTTTAATTAACTGCACTAAGTGCAATCACAGCATCCCCTTGAGACCCAGGGTTTGAAAACCTTTCAGAGTCCCACACATCTAACAGCCACAAATACTCAGCCCCAACACTCACTGACAGAATGCAAATCATAGAATGGTAAGGTTGGAAGGAACCTCAAGGATCATCCAGTTCCAACCCCCTGCCATAGGCAGGGACACCTCCCACTAGCACAGGTCACTCAAGGCCTCATCCAACCTGGCCTTNGAGCTTTTCATCACTTCAGACCCCCAGGTCCTGTTCCTCAGGGCTGCTCTCAGCCATTCCCCACCCAGCCTGGATCAGTGCTTGGGATTGTGCCTACCCAGGTGCAGGACCTTGCACTTGGCCTTGTTGAATTTCATGAGGTTGGCCTGGGCACAGCTCTGTAGCCTGTCCAGGTCCCTCTGGATGGATCCCTGCTCTCTAGCAAGTCGACTGTGCCACACAGCTTGCTGCCACCTGCAAACCTGCTGAGGGTGCACTCAATTGCTCTGTCCATATCACTGACAAAGATACTAAACAGCACTGACCCCTGAGGAATGCCACTTGTCAGGGGTCTCCATTGGACATTGTGTCCATCAAGATTGTGTCCACCAAATGTCCACCAAGAACACAGACTGAAAGTTTGGGGATTTGTTAGCTTGACAAAACGCTTCCTGGCACAGCAGCGGCCGCGGTATTGCTCGGAAGCAGCAGAAGGAGCCATGGGCATCCACACCTGAGTGAGCTCTAAAGAAGGAAATACTTTTTAGCACCTCCAATGAATCAGACAACTTCAAACTCCTGCAAGAGCCACAAAGGAGCTCACCAAGAGAGAGAAACAACTGTTAGCAATAGCAGCCCTGGCTGCCACAAGCACTGGCGGGGGAGCTGAAGCGGGAGCCGTTTGTCAAACAGCAGGTGATATTTATTTACCAACTTGGAGGTGGTGTTGCAAAAAGAGAGAGAGAGCAGAAAGCAAACAAACTCCAAGAGATTTCCCTCCGGCAGCAATAAGAGGCAGGCTCCAGATTTGTTCTGTTATGATTTACGCTGCGCTGTGAGTTTTTAACGACGTTATCTGGAGACAAGAGCTCTTCTAAGCTGCGTAATTACTTTTGTCTGCAGCATTACAAACCCCATCAGATGGTGCCACTGCTGCTTTTACAAGGTTTGTTTCACATTTGGNTGTCCTTCCTGTGCTGGGGCATCTTCAAACAGCCTGGAAACACCTTCCTGTGATATTGTGGGTAACAGCCTGACTGCTGGGCAATTAGTCACACTGTGGTTCACCCATTTATTATTTATATCCCCCCACATAGAGACTTTGTTAATGCAGACAGCAGAGCCCACCAGCAAGGCGAGCTGCTAAAAGCCCCAGACCGAGGAGACAAGAAACACTGGTGCCTGCAGCTGCACAGCTCTGACCAACCCTTCACCTGGATCAGCTCCTGCCTGGAGGGAGGTCAGGGCAGTGCTCTGTACCCCATGCAGACATCCATGTCTCCCAACAGCAAAAGCCAAGGTTACAGATGCTGGAGGGGATGCAGAAAAGGAACAACAATCCAAAAATCCAACCGTGTCCTGGGCTGCATCAAAAGATGTGTGACCAGCAGGATAAGGGAGGTGATTCTGCCTCTCTGCTCTGCTGACATCCCACCTGGAGNCAGATACTGGAAGGCCACTGTAAGGTCTCCTGGAAGCCTTCTCTTCTCCAGGCTGCAGAGCCCCAACTCTCTGAGTCTGTCCTCAGAGCAGAGCTGCTGCAGCCCTCTGAGCATCTTCATGGCCTCCTCTGGACCCACTCCAACACTTCAATGTCCTTCCTGTGCTGGGGCATCTTCAAACAGCCTGGAAACACCTTCCTGTGATATTGTGGGTAACAGCCTGACTGCTGGGCAATTAGTCACACTGTGGTTCACCCATTTATTATTTATATCCCCCCACATAGAGACTTTGTTAATGCAGACAGCAGAGCCCACCAGCAAGGCGAGCTGCTAAAAGCCCCAGACCGAGGAGACAAGAAACACTGGTGCCTGCAGCTGCACAGCTCTGACCAACCCTTCACCTGGATCAGCTCCTGCCTGGAGGGAGGTCAGGGCAGTGCTCTGTACCCCATGCAGACATCCATGTCTCCCAACAGCAAAAGCCAAGGTTACAGATGCTGGAGGGGATGCAGAAAAGGAACAACAATCCAAAAATCCAACCGTGTCCTGGGCTGCATCAAAAGATGTGTGACCAGCAGGATAAGGGAGGTGATTCTGCCTCTCTGCTCTGCTGACATCCCACCTGGAGTATTGCATCCAGCTCTGGAGACCCTGAAGAAGTATGAAGAAGGACCTGGATCTGTTGGAGAAGGTCCAGAGGAGGCCATGAAAAGGTTCAGAGGGCTGGAGCAGCTCTCCTACAAAGACAGGTTGAGAGAGTTGGGGTTGTTCAGTTTGGAGAAGAGAAGGCTCTGGGGATACCTTAGAGCAGCCTTCCAGTACCTAAAGGGGACCTACAGGAAGGTTGTGGAGGGACAAGGAGCGACTGGAATCCAGTTTGAAACTGCAACAGGGCAGATTTACATTGGACATTAAGAAGAAGTTCCATATGGTGAGACACTGGAAGAGGTTGCCCAAGAGAAGTTGTGGACACCTCATCCCTGCAAGTGTTCAAGATCAGGCTGGATGAGGCTTTGGGCAGCCTGGTCTGCTGGGAGATGCCCTTGCCTATGGCATGGGGTTTCAAGCTGGACCAGGGGAGGTTCAGGCTGAATGCTAGAAAATATTTCTTCACTGGAAGGGTTCTCAGGCATTGGAATGGTCTGCTCAGAGCAGTGCTGGATTCAATATCCCTGGGGGTGTTCAAGAAGCCTGTGGAGCTGGTACTTAGGGACATGGTTTAGTGGTGACCCATCAGAGCTGGGTCTAAGGTTGCACTGGATGATCTTTGAGGTCCCTTCCAACTGGATGTTTCACAGTATAAGCAAGGTTGGAAGAGACCTCAAAGATCATCAAGTCCAACCCATTACCACAGACCTCAAGACTAGACCATGGCACCAAGTGCCACGTCCAAACCTGCCTTGAACACCTCCAGGGACGGTGACTCCACCACCTCCCTGGGCAGCCCATTCCAGTGGGGAATGACTCTCTCAGTGAAGAACTTTCTCCTCACCTCCAGCCTAAACTTCCCCTGGCACAGCTTGAGACTGTGTCCTCTTGTTCTGGTGCTGGTTGCCTGAGAGAAGAAAGCAACCTCCTCCTGGCCACAACCACCCTTCAGGGAGTTGTAGACAGCAAGAAGTTCTCCCATTTCCTGTGGTTCTTACCTTTAAGGTCCCTTCCAACTCAAGCCATTCTATGATTCTGTGATCCCTGCAGACCTTGGCAAGTACCCACTTCACTGCAGGAAATCTACATTCTGAGTGATTAAAAAAATATAGTTTAAAAGGAAAAAAAAAAAAAAAGAAAAGAACAAGCTCAGAACAAAGCTCTCAAGAATGACTCTGCAGCAAAATCTTTCCTGGAGGCTTCGTGCTCAGCCACGTGGCTGTGGTGCTTTTGATTCAGTGTGCCTTGCAGATTTATTGTACAATTTGTTTTCCTGAGCACCAAGAAATATTCTGCTTTGTGCCATGACAGATGTGTGCATGCTTAAGAGATTCCTGAAAATTTAATAAAGACACAGTTAAAAATGCAAACAGTCAGGGCTGCCACGAGTGGGGGGGGGGGGTGAGCATGAGTCTTGATCCACACCAAGCAGAGAGGAATGAATAAGGGCTGGGAGAAGGCTCCAAGCTTTGGGAGGACAAGTAGGAAATGCAGAGACAGGGATGCAAGAGGTTTCTGCAGCAAATAAAGGAGCTGTGTTGTGCTGCTACCTCACTAGACCAAGGAAAGATAAACCACTCCCCATGCCCAGAGCATGGTGCCAAAGCCCACATGAGTTTGGGTTCAAATTCAGGCTCCTTTCCATTGCTGGACACCAGTTTAGGGATGAAGTACGCAGCAGGACTGTGGGGAAGAGGCACAGCAGAGCTGGGATACAGAAGTGCCCAAGGATCAATCACAGAATATTAGGGGCTGAAAGAGACTTCAAAAGATCATCCAGTCCAACCTCCCTGCAAGAGCAGGATCACCTAGGGTAGGTCACAGAGGAACACATCCAGGCAGGTTTGGAAAGTCTCCAGAGAAGGAGACTCCACAGCCTCTCTGGGCAGCCTGCTCCAGGGCTCTGTCACCCTCACACCAAAGAAGTTTCTCCTCCTGTTGAGCTGAAACCTTCTCTGTTCCAGTTTGCATCCATTGCTCCTTGGCTTAGTGCTGCTGACCACCAAAAAGAGCTTGGCCCCCTCCACTTGACCCCCACCCCTCAGCTATTGATAGACATTGCTCAGATCTCCTCTCAGCCTTCTCTTCTCCACACTAAACAGCCCCAGGGCTCTCAGTCTTTGTGCCCCATGGGCTCTGCCTGCTGAAGCCAACCTACAGCTTTCCTCCAGCCAGCACTAAATGCTCCAGTTACCAGCTCCTTTTGCTTTCCCCTGCCTCCCCTCCCAGAATTTCTTAGATTTGTCAGAGGAGTGGGGGTCTGGAGTCATTCAGACATCAGCCTCATTGCTGGGGTGTGAGGTTGGGAGCTGAGATCAGCTGGAAGAGGGGAGACTTAGACTGGAGATTGGGAGGACCTCTTTTACAGTAAGGGTGGGGAGACAGCAGAACAGACTGTGCAGGGAGGTTGTGGCTGCTCCCTCCCTGAGGTGTTCAAGACCAGGTTGGACAAGGCACAAGAAGGACATTAAAGTGTTGAAGCCAGTCCAGAGGAGGCCACCAAGATGCTGAGAGGGCTGCAGCAGCTCTCCTATGAGGACAGGCTGAGAGAGTTGGGGCTCTGCAGCCTGCAGAAGAGAAGGCTTCCAGGAGACCTTGGAGTGGCCTTCCAGCATCTGAAGGGGGCTACAAGAGGGCTGGGGAGGGACTATTGACAAGGTCTTGTCATGACAGGACAAGGAGGAATGGGTTTGAACTGGCAGAGGGGAGATTGAAACTGGATGTTAGGAAGAAGTTGTTTGCAGTGAGGGTGGTGAGACACTGGCACAGGTTGCCCAGGGACATTGTGGAGCACAGAAGCACAGAATGGGATCTTTGATCCCATTCTGTGCTCCACGACCTCCCTGGAGGTGTTCAGGACCAGGATGGATGAGACCTTGAGTGACCTGTTCTAGTGGGAGGTGTCCCTGCCTATGGCAGGGGGTTGGAGCTGGCTAAGCTTTGAGGTCCCTTCCAACCCAAATGATTCTATGATAACCTAAACCTCTCCTAGTACATCTTGAAGCCATTTTCTCTCATTCCATCACTTGTCACTGGGGAGCAGAGCCCAACCCCCACCTCACTGCAACCTCCTTTCAGGGAGCTGCAGAGAGCAATGAGCTCTACCCTCAGCCTCCTCTTCTCCACACTGCACACCCCCAGCTTCCTCAGCTGCTCCTCCCCAGCCCTGTTCCTCAGACCCTCCAACAGCTCTGCTACCCTTCTCCAGACCCACTCCAGCCCTTCAAACGTCCTTCTTGAAGCCACAGCCCCAAAACCAAACCCAGTGAGCTGATGAGGAGTTTGCTTTCAGGCACATATAGAAACATGACCACTCCAAATACTTCCCATTTTCCTCTTTCCCTCTCGAGGGGAGAAGCAATCCCACAGAGCAAAACACAAATTACTGAAGGCAGGACCAACCCCACTTTTGCTATGGCACTGCCCACAACTTAATGTCACTTTGCTGGGCAACAACAACCTGCACCTTCACCATTCTGCTTCTAAAGCCCAGATATTTATAACTCTTTGCTTCTCTCACCTCTCCAATTCACTGCAGAGACAACAATCTCCATCTCACTTTGGGCCAGGCAGGGAGCACAGCCCAGGGCACACCTGAGCAAACAGAGGTAGCCCAGACCCAAGTTCTTTTACCACTGCCCAGCCACAGCTGGAGTTGCTCTGGTTTCATTTTTAACCACAAAGTGCATCAGCAAAAAGAGAGAAGACACAAGGAAAGGCAGCACTTGGTCACCCCCACTCTCACCTCATCCCTCCTCAGCCCATTTTTTGCTCCAAAATCCATCTAATGGGGTTATAAAGATAGTGGGAAAGCAACTGTTTTAACAACTGCCTGTTGAAAGACAAATGAAGAGCCACATTGCAAGCAGAGGGCAAGCTGATTCCACACACTCCCTCACAAATCTACAAGCCCAGCATTTCTAAAGATCAGGACACTGGTTTGTGTAGCTCTTCTATTCATTTTGAACTAAAAAGTTATAAGCAATCTCTGGGAGGGAAAAAAAAACAAAAACAACAAACCAAACCCCCCAAACCTGCATGCCTGGCAAATTCCTTTATTCACCCAAATAAATGAAGCTAAAGCAAGGCACCAGGTCAACTTGAGCTTGTATTCAAAAAACCAAAGGAAAAAAAGCCTTTGGAAATGCATTGGTCTCAGTAACTTCAGAGCAAGGCAGAGCTGAGAGGGGTTTTCCAGGCTGCCTTTCATTCCAGAGGGCTTTTATCAGCCTGTTAAGTCTCCAACAATGGAGAGCAGACTATTTATTTAAGAAGCAAATTCCTTTCCTTTATAATCTCCCCTGGCCGAATTCTCTTTAAAGTTCTCTCCACTGTCTGATGAAAAGCAAATAGAGAAGATCAGTTCTTGATCCCTAGAGTAACATGAAGGACTTGCACTGATTTAAAAGCACCTGTTGGTGGGGTTTAAGTCACTCCAGCCCCTTTAGTTTGGATTTTGGTTTCCTACCTGTGCTGCCCAAACTTACTCAGTAACACAGCACTCAACATTCACCTGACTAACTGTTTCCAAGACACAGAACAGTACCCAGGCTCTCCAAAAGCAGTTCAGTGATTTTTTAACCTGATGTTCCCTCAAGACACCACCTGCAGTCCTGTGTGCAGTTCTGGAGCCCCCAGCACAGGAAGGACATGGAAGTGCTGGAGCAGGTCCAGAGGAGACCACGAAGATGCTCAGAGGGCTGCAGCAGCTCTGCTATGAGGACAGACTGAGAGAATTGGGGCTCTGCAGCCTGGAGAAATGAAGGCTTCCAGGAGACCTTATAGCAGCCTTCCAGGATCTGAAGGGCTACAGGAAGGCTGGGGAGGGACCCTTGCAATGAGAGGACAAGGGGCAATGGGTTTGAACTGGCAGAGGGGAGATTGAAACTGGATGTTAGGAAGAAGTTGTTTGCAGTGAGGGTGGTGAGACACTGGCACAGGTTGCCCAGGGAGGTTGTGGCTGCTCCCTCCCTGGAGGTGTTCAAGGCTAGATTGGATGATGCCTTGAGTGACCTGTACTAGTGGGAGGTGTCCCTGCCTATGACAGGGGGTTGGAACTAGATGATCCTCGAGGTCCCTTCCAACCTTACCATCCTATGATTCTATGACACCTCAAAGGAGGACATGGCTTTCCAACATGGAAATAAGGCCATAGATCATCTCAGTAACACCAGTGCAGCCAACCTCTCCAGTGCTCCCTGGGGACAGGGAACTGCTGGACAAGGGACAGCAAAGGGCTATGAAGATGATGAGGGGACAGGAATGTCCCTCTTATAAAGAAAAGTTGAGGGACTTGGGGCTTCTTAGCCTAGAGAAGACTAAGGGGGGAACTTATCAATGCTTATCAATACTTAAAGGGTGGGCGTCAGGAGGATGGAGACAGTTCTTTATCCAGTGGTGTCCAGTGGCAGCACAAGAGGCAATGGCTACTCCATTTCTGGAGTCATTCAACACCAACCTGGGCACTGTCCTGTGCAGCCTGCTGTGGGTGACTCTGCTCTGGCAGGGGAAGGGGTTGACTCAATGATTATCTCCAGAAATCCTTTCCAACCTCCACCATTCTGTGACTCTTGAAGCAGGAGGTGAGATATCACATCCTGGTGGCACCAGCTGAATATCAGAAACATCCAGGTTGGAAAACCCCTCAGGATCTCCAAGTCCAACCTATATCCCTACTCTACAACATTCACCTTAATCCATATCCCTAAGCATCCACATCCAGTGACCCTCTTGGTGGCATTTGATAAGCACAGGCTTCTAATTTGCTAATGAGTCCACCATGACCAGCAGTGTGCCCCTGTGGCCAAGAAGGCAAATGCTCTCCTGGGGTGCATTAAGAAGAGTGTGGCCAGCAGGTTGAGGAAGGTTCTCCTTCCCCTCCACTCTGCCATGGTGAGGCCACACCTGGAGCAATGTGACCAGTTCTGGGCTCCCCAGTTCATGAGGGACAGGGATCTGCTGGAGAGAGTCCAACAGAGGCCACAAAGATGCTGAGGGAGCTGAGAACCTGAGAGATCAGAGAATGTTAGGGGCTGGAAGGCACCTCCAAAGCTCATCCAGTCCAACCCCCCTGCAGAGCAGGATCACCTATACCTGTATCTGGGGCTGCTTAGCCTGGAGAAGAGCAGACTGAGCAGGGATCTCATCAATGCAGATCAATAGCTAAAAAAGGGGGAGGTCATAGGATGGGGCTGGGTACTTTTCAGTGGTGGGACAAGAGGTAATGGGCACAAAGTGGAACACAGGTTTCACATGAGCTTGAGGAAAAACTTCTTCATTGTGAGGGTGCTGGAGCCCTGGAGCAGGCTGCTCAGAGAGGTTGTGGAGTTTCCTTCTCTGGAGACTTTCAAACCCTGCCTGGATGCATTCCTGTGCAAACCACCCTAGGGAATCCTGCTTTTGGCAGAGAGGTTGGACTCAATGACCTCTGCAGGTCCCTCCCAACCTCTACTATTCTGTGATTCACCCATCACAGGGCATCTTCAGCTGCCAGATGCAGCACAGCAGAGGCCAGAAATCATCTCTCCTGCCTCATGCAGGAAAATCTGCTTGATGCTTCCCAGTCAGACCTTGCTCCCCTCCAGCTCCATGCTTCTCCTTTGCTAGTTGGGACAAATGTCCACTTGGCCAATGCCCAGGATCACTCCACCTCTGAGCCCTTCCCTCCCTTTGCCACCTCTGTACCTCTCCTGAGTGCTCAGTTCAGAAGTAATGCAGATCAGCTTTGCCCAGGGAGGTGGCAGAGTCACCATCCCTGCAGTTGTTCAAGAAACCTGTGGGCATGGCTCCCTGGGACATGGCTTCATGGCCTTGGTGGTGTTGGACTCAATGATCTTAGAGAGCTTTTTCAACCAAAACAATTCTGTGAATCTACTACTACTGTGTTCCTGCGTGGCCTGCCCTGGGTGACCCTGCTTTAGCAGTGGGCTTGGACTGGATGATCTCCAGAAGCCCATTTGAACCTCCACCATTCTGTGGTTCTGTGATTCTCTAATTCTCATTAACTCCAGACCCCATTTCTTCCAAATAAAGGTTCCCACCTCCCAGTGAAGGTATTTTCTTACTGCAAGCATTCTGTTTATTCTGGAGCCTTCTTTAGCCATGACAAACACAGGTCAGAGCAGATTATAGATCCTATCACCTGACATTTGTTTTTTTTTTCAATTACTGTGCATATTAAAGTGATGCTACCACAAATAGGTTGCAAGAGATATGCTGGGGGAAAGGGGAAAAAAAATAAAACAAACCCAAAACCAATCTATTAGCTTAGTGTAAATCTGTTTAAGTTGGGAATTCATGCCTTGTAGAGTTTTCCCATTAGTCCTGAGAATCAGTTTATAGCTGGACAGGGCTGGCAGAGCCCATGAGGGTCATTTCAAAGACATACTGTGCCATGGTCTGTCTAAAATGGTTCAGATTCAGGTATTTCATGTTGGTGAGGTTTTGAGTAAGTGCTTGCATGCTTCCCTCTACAGAGACATTCTGCTGAATTCAGAAAAGGCATTGGGCTTGCAATGGGATGTGATCAGCTGTGTTTTTCGGGATGGTTATTGGGAGTGCAGGGATCACAGAATCATTAAGGTTGAGAAAGATCATCAAGTCTAACCATCAACTCAATGCCACCATGGCCACTAAAACATGTCCCCTTTTTCTAAACCTTCAGGTGGCTTCTCCTCCTTTCACTGCTTCCAGAGTAAGAGGAGACTATGGAGAGTTTTGGGGACCTCACTACAAGAAGATCATCACGGTGCTGGAGCACATCCAGAGAAGGGATTGGATCAGGACCAGTATGAGCAGCAGGAGTAATGGAATGATTGTGCCCCCCCTGCACTCAACACTGCTGAGGGCACACCTTGAGTAGTGGGTTCAGTTTTGGGGCACTCATTTGCAGAGGGACATTGAGGTGTTGGAGAAGGTGGTGGTGCAGAGAAGGGAAATTAAGGGAGAAGGGAGAAGTAGTGGGTTCAGTTTAGAGGCACTCATTTGCAGAGGGACATTGAGGTGTTGGAGAAGGTGTTGGTGCAGAGAAGGGAAATTAAGGGAGGAGGGAGAAGTAGTGGGTTCAGTTTAGAGGCACTCATTTGCAGGAGGACATTGAGGTGTTGGAGAAGGTGGTGGTGCAGAGAAGGGAAATTAAGGGAGCAGAGAGAAGTAGTGGGTTCAGTTTAGAGGCACTCATTTGCAGA
>WBNM01033587.1:13170-23929 GCA_013399055.1 Ramphastos sulfuratus | reverse complement strand
CTCTCCCCAAGACTTTCTAGCTTAAGACACAACTGCTTGTGGTTTTCAGAGCACCACTGTGTGCAGTTCTGGAGCCCCCAACACAAGAAGGACATGGAACTGTTGGAGCCAGTCCATACGAGGCTACAAAGATGCTCAAAGGGCTGCAGCAGCTCTGCTATGAGGACAGGCTGAGAGAGTTGGGGCTCTGCAGCCTGCAGAAGAGAAGGTTTCCAGGAGACCTTAGAGTGGCCTTCCAGGATCTGAAGGGGGCTACAGGAGGGCTGGGGAGGGACTATTGACAAGGTCTTGCAATGACCTTAATGGGTTTAAACTGGCAGAGGGGAGATTGGAAGTGGATGTTAGGAGGAAGTTGTTTGCAGTGAGGGTGGTGAGACACTGGCACAGGTTGCCCAGGGAGGTTGTGGAGCACAGAAGCACAGAATGTGATCTTTGATCCCATTCTGTGCTCCACAACCTCCCTGGAGGTGTTCAGGACCAGGTTGGAAGAGGCCTTGAGTGACCTGTTCTAGTGGGAGGTGTCCCTGTCTGTGGCAGGGGGTTGTAACTGGCTGAGCTTTGAGGTCCCTTCCAACCTAACCCATTCTATGATGTTATGATTCTATGACTCTAAGGAACCAAGTGGTGCCCACTAAACCCAGAGCATCGTTCAGCAGTGGAACATCTTCCTTATGAGGACAGCCTGAGGGAGCTGGGGCTCTTTAGCCAAACCCAAACCACTCTGTGGTTCTATGTTTCTACATCTTCAGTAGAGCCTGGGCTCTGTAACCCTCTGACATGATTCTCTCTGACTTGGGGAAGTCCCAGCCTCTATCTATCAGCAAACACAACTAGTTCTGAAAGGCAGGGCTCTCACTCTTCCCCCATTTCCAAGGCTGCCATGTAATTTATGCCCCAGCAACCTAACGAGCAGCATATGAGCACAAGATGTGATTTCCAAAGGCCCCAAACCACAAATGATTTCTCCCAGATGTGGCACTGGAAATCTGAACGTGATTTTTCCGTGGGCTGAGCGGTGCCAGAGCTGGGAAGGCACAGACTCAACATTGTCTGCCAGGGCTGGGGCAGCCCACCCACCCCAGCAGCAGATGGCACTGCCTGAAACAGCCCAACTTCAGGGGAAATGGAAGAGAATGAAGAAAACTTCAGGAAAATGAAAGCTAATTGCTGCTGAATGAATTATTAGCAACAGTTCCTGTTCCTAACCAAAGTGTTCCTGCCAGTCTAAGCAGCATGAAAATGATGCAAAGTGGGCAGGGAAAGAGGGATCAAGAATATGAAATATCTCAGCATGGATCTTCAAAAGGAAACATTTTTTACATGGCCTTCCCAAGAGAANCTCCAGCAGCTCAACATTCCCACCCAGCCTAGTGTCAGTTGCAGACTCCCTGAGGATGAATGGAGTTCTCTTGTGCCCTACCAGAGTCCTCTAATGGCCACTGTGAGCCAGGCAAAGGCTTCTTTCACCAAACTTAATTTGAGAGCTTGCTTTGTGCTCCTGCTGGATAAATGAGGAGGGATGGGAAAGGCTGAAAATATTTGCAAGTTTATTTCACAGAATCACAGAATGTCAGGGGCTGAAAGAGACCTCAAAGCTCATTTAGTCCAGCCCCCCTGCCAGAGCAGGGTCACCTAGAGCAGATCACACAGGAATGCATCCAGGCAGGTCTGGAATATCTCCAGAGAGGGAGACTCCACAAACCCCCTGGGTAGCCTGTTCCAGGGTTCTGTCACCCTCACAGGGAAAAAATCCCTCCTCATGTTTCCATGGCACTTCCTATGCCTCAGCTTCCACCATTGCCTCTTGTCCTGGCATTGGGCATCACCCAGCAGAGCCTGGCTCCAGCCTCCTGGCACTCACCCTGCACATATTCATCACCATGAATAAGGTCACCTCTCAGGCTCCTCCTCTCCAAGCACCCAGCCCCAGCTCCCTCAGGCTCTCCTCATAACAGAGCTGTTCCAATGCCTTCATCATCTTTGTGGCTCTGTGCTAGACTCTCTCAAGCAGTTTCCTGAGGTCCTTCTTGAACTGAAGGGCCCAGAACTGGACACAATATTCCAGTGGAGCCTCACCAGGGCAGAGTGCAGGGAGTGGAGAACCTCTCTAACCTACTAACCACAGCCCTTCCAACGCACCCCACAATGGCATTGGCCTTCTTGGCCACCTTCTTCATTTTTGGTGGTTTGGGTTTTTTTAACCACATAAACAGAACATGACTTCTGTTCCTCACTGGGGTTTGTGAAGGGGACTGGCTTCTAGGCACATAAATCTGCTCTCAAATGTTTCCTTCCCCGTGGAGAAACAGTAACACCAACTAGATTATAGGGGGAAAAAAAGCAGATGCTAAACTGCTTCTCACCCCCCACGTTCCTGGACAAACCCACTCCTGCAACACTCCACTCTTCTTCCAGCCAAGGACCTTGAAATTGTAAACCCCTGTCTGCTGAGAGAATCAGGCTGGATTTATGGCAAACACCTCCTCTGAGTGCTTGTAAAGCAATCAGAGAGCACCTAATGGATTTAGGATTTAGCTAAATTGGTACCACACAATAAAGAGATTAAGAGCATGGTCAATCACAAGCCATTGAGGCAGTGCATCCTTGAAAAGCTACCAGCTAGCAGCAAGGTCCAAGAGAAACAACCAAGCAAGGGAAAAAGGGAACAGAAACGCAAAGCAGAGGTTGGGGATTCCTCCAGCAGAGCCTGGGGAATGTCCCTAAGGTGATGCATGGGGAAGCTGGTGTCAGAGGACACAAGCATGCCCTTGCCCTCCTTCAAGCTAGCTCCCACCCTCTCACCTGACTCCCCTCTCTCTTGCCTGCCCCCCTTGGCCACCGGTGCAACAAACTCACAGATTCCAACCTGATGCAAAGGATCCTCAAGGGTCATCTTGTCCACCCTCCCTGCAGGCAGCAGGGACACCTCCAGCTAGAGCAGGCTGCCCAGGGACACAGCAAGTCTGACCCTGAATGTCTCCAGCCACGGGACCTCAACCTCCTCCCTGGGCAACCTGTGCCAGTGTCTCACCACCCTCACTGTGCAAAACTTCCTCCTGATGTCCAACCTCAATCTGCCCTGCTCCACATTCAAACCATTGTCCTTCATCCTATGGTGATAAGGACAATGATAGAGAGTCTCTTCTAAACCATCCCTCCCCAGCCTGCCTGTAGATCCCCTTCAGACACTGAAGCATAGTTATAAGATGTCCCTGGAGAGTTCTCCTCTCCAAGCTGAACACCCTCATTTCTTTTATCCTGTCTATGGAGGAGAGGTGTTCCAGTCCTCAACACTTGTGGATGCTGTAGAGAGAGTTTCCCAGGCATGCACCACCAGCACCAGTGTCTCCCTGCAACAGCTAAGGACTGCTCTTTTCCATTTGTATCATGAGACACCTTCAGCACCATGAAGCACTTGGTCTAAGCTCATCCATACAGGAAAGAAAACCCAGCAGGTTCTTGCACTGCCACCCTCACAGTGGAAAAATTCCTCCTCATGTTTCCATGGCACTTCCTATGCCTCAGCTTCCACCATTGCCTCTTGTGCTGTCATTGGGCATCACCCAGCAGAGCCTGGCTCCAGCCTCTGGGCACTTGCACTGCACATATTCAGCAACATGAATGAGGTCACCTCTCAGGCTTCTCCTCTCCAAGCCCCAGCTCCCTCAGGCTCTCCTCCTAAGGAAGATCTTCCACTGCTTTCAGCGGCTTTGTGGCTCTGCGCTGGACTCTCCCAAGCAATTCTATGTCCCTCTTGAACTGAGATCATCTAGTCCAGATAGGCTGTAAAAGTCTTCAGAGAAGGAGCCTCCAAAACCTCTCTGGGCAGCCTGCTCCAGGGCTCCAGCACCCTCACAGCAAAGTTTCTCCTCAAGTTCAAGTGAAACCTCCTGGGTTCTAGTTGGTGCCTGTTGCCCTGTGCCTGTACCAATACAACAGCGAGTTTCATTTCAGAAACAGCCATCCACATTCCTCAATCCCAGAACAACTCTTCTCTCAAACAAGCTGCCATGAAGGAGGCTCAGGGCAGACCTCATTGCTTTCTACAACTGGAATGCGCCCAGAGGAGGGCACCAAGGCTGGTGAGGGGCCTGGAGCACAGCCCTGTGCGGAGAGGCTGAGGGAGCTGGGGGTGTGCAGCCTGCAGAAGAGGAGGCTCAGGGCAGACCTCATTGCTGTCTGCAGCTACCTGAAGGGAGGTTGTGGCCTGGTGGGGTTGGGCTCTTCTCCCAGTCACCCAGGGACAGAATAAAAGGACACAGCCTCAAGCTGTGCCAGGGCAGGTTCAGGTTACATGATAGGAGGAAGTTCTTCCTAGTGAGAGTGATTTGCATTGGAATGGGCTGCCCAGGGAGTTGGTGGAGTCCCAATCCTTGGAGGTGTTTAATAGGAGGCTGCATGAGGCACTTGGGGCCAGGGTTTAGTTAATCAGAGGGTGTTAGGGGATAGGTTGGACTTGAAGGTCTTTTCCAACCTGGTTGATTCTATGCTTTTATGTAGCTGGCAGCATCCCCTTGCATTACCTGGCACATGGAAGACTCTAACTTCTGGACACATGGGGAGCACCAACAAACCAGTTTTCAGGCTTTGGCTTTCATCTTTGAAATATGCTCAGGTCATAGCATCTTGCCTAAAGTCTCAACTTGCAGGTCTTTTCCAACCTGGTTCATTCCATGAAAAGCTTCCCCCACGCACCTCCAGTCCCACCTGCGAACGCAGAGACCCTAATCTTTGGGGCCGTTGGCATTACATAAGTACAGCTCAGCCTCCTGCTTTGTCTTTGGCTCCGAGCTGGCGAGGCTCGCAGGCAGAGGCAGCAGCGCTCCCTGCCCTTACTGTAACATCCCTTCTATTGACGATTCAATCATGCCGGGCTCTGAGGAGCAGCCGCGCCGCGCCGCTCCGCTCCCGCTGGATTTACAGCGGAGCAGGGACGGCCGCGGCTCGCCCGCAGCTGCCTCCCATCGATCTAGGTCCAACCAGCAAGCAAGAAAAATCACAGTGCCGTGTAGCGGTGGAGGCTCGGATCAATACCAATGTTTTTCCTAATGACACGGGGGCCAAGATAAGGGCAGCGTAAGTCAAAGCCAGGCAGATCAAGTTTGCTTGATACCCCTTTCAATTATTGATCTTAGGGGTTGGGAGGGACCTCCAGCGATCAGCCAGTCCAAGCCCACTGCCTGGGTGCCCATGGTCAATGACTCTCTACACCCCTCAGTGGCAGAGGAGCACCATCCCCTTTCACAGCAGAAAGGCAGCAGCACAGGAACGCAGGATGTTAGGGTTTGGAAGGGACCCAAAGTGATAAAGTCCAACCCCACTACCAGAGCAGCACCATGCAATCTAGCTCAGGTCACACAGGAACACATCCAGACAAGGCTGGAAAGGCTCCAGAGGAGACTCCACAACCTCTCTGGGCAGCCTGTGCCAGTGCTCTGTCACTTTTACAGTCAAGAAGTTCTTCCTCATGTTGAGGTGGAACTTCCTGTGCTGTAGTTTATATCCATTGCTCCTTGTCCTATCACAGGGCACAACTTGACCCTCTATTGACTCCCAGCCCTCAGATATTTATAGACATTGATTAGATCCCCTCTAAGTCTTCTCTTCACCAAACCAAACAGCCCCAGGTCCCTCAGCCTCTCTTCACAGGGCACTGCTCCAGCCCCTTCAGCATCCTTGTAGCTCTCCCTTGGACTCTCTCCAGTAGATCTCTGTCCCTGCTGAACTGGGGAGCCCAAAGCTGAACACAACATTCCAGGTGAGATGTAACATTGAGCCAAGTGGAACATTATCAAAACACCTCACCACTCACAACAGGGAACCTTCCTATCCATATTCCTCAATCTCAGAATAATCATTTTTCAATACTCTCCCAGGCTGTTCCTCCTCAGCCTTTCCTCCTCAGCGAGATGATGCAGTCCCCTCAGCACCTTCAACACCTGTCTCTCTGGAATCGAGGAGCCCTCAGAAGTCCCACAAGTTCCCTGTCTCTCTCAAATTGAGGAGCCTTCAGAAGTCCCACAAGTTCCCTGTCTCTCTCGAATTGAGGAGCCCTCAGAAGTCCCACAAATTCCCTGTCTCTCTCAAATTGAGGAGCCCTCAGAAGTCCCACAAGTTCCCTGTCTCTCTCAAATTGAGGAGCCTTCAGAAGTCCCACAAGTTCCCTGTCTCTCTCAAATTGAGGAGCCCTGAGAAGTCCCACAAGTTCCCTGTCTCTCTCGAATTGAGAAGCCCAGACCTGGACACAATACTCCAGCTGTGGCTTCAGCAGGGCAGAGTAGAGGGTGGGGGAGGACCTCCCCTTCCATAGGGCTCAGGCACACTTCCAGCCACTGCACAGTTCTTGTTTGAGCTCCTGCAGCTAAAGCATCTCTCTTGAAGGTTCAAGCCATCAATACAAGAAAACTCCTAATTATTCCAGCAGTGCCAACATCTCATAAATCCAGTCATGGCTTAATGAGGAGTTATGAGCCAGCCCTTCCTTCATCAACTCTTCTGTGAGACACAGGAACAGAAACTTCCCAGCCTAAAGCCTCTATGCCTCAGCAGCTTAAATCTCCCTGCTTAATTGGCAGTTGGAAAGCAAGGCTGCTGTGATTGATACCTCTTCTGTGCTCCAAGCTTGGATAATTACAACTTGTGCGTGGCTCCTGATTAATCTGTTTGCACCCTAAGAATTACAAACCCAAACACATTTGGAAATGAGAATTCAGGCATTGGCTTGAGTACAGGCAACGCCACAGCAAAATGGGGGAATGAAGTGCAAAGCAGCACCAGGCTGCAGCAGGAGTAAGAGTGCCCAGGATCCACCACAAAGGGGTATTTTGGGAGATTAAAGCAGTTTAAAAAGTTTTCTCCCTCCTCATTTCTCTTTTGGAGGCAGAAAAGTGCAAAAGTACTAAGACAGAATCATAGAATCTGTCAGGGTTGGAAGGGACCACAAAGATCATCCAGTCCCAACCCCCCTGCCATGGGCAGGGACACCCTACCCTAGATCAGGCTGCACAGAGCCTCATCCAGCCTGGCCTGAAACACCTCCAGGGATGAGGCTTCCACTACCTCCCTGGGCAACCCACTCCAGGCTCTCAGTACTCTCATGATGAAGAACTTACTCCTCACCTCCAGTCTGACTCTCCCCACCTCCAGCTTTGCTCCATTCCCCTCAGTCCTGTCACTACCTGACAGTCTAAAAAGTCCCTCCATAGCTTTTTTTGTAGCCCACTTCAGATACTGGAAGGCCACAAGAAGGTCACCTGGGAGCCTTCTCTTCTCCAGACTGCACAGCCCCAACTCTTTCAGTCTGTCCTCACAGCAGAGCAGCTCCAGCCCTCTGAGCATCCTTGTGGCTCTGCTCTGGACACACTCCAGCATCTCCACATCCCTCTCATCCCAGTGGCTCCAGAACTGGATGCAGTACTCCAGCTGGGGTCTCACCAGAGTAGAGCAGAAAGGGAGAATCCCCTCCCTTGCCCTGCTGGCCACACTTCTGCTGCAGCCCAGACTCTGGTTGCTCTCTGGGCTGCAAGTGCACACTGCTGGCTCCTGTTGAGCTTCTCATCCACCAGCACCCCCAAGTCCCTCTCCTCAGGGCTGCTCTCCAGCCAGTCCCTGCCCTCCAGCCAGTCCCTGCCCAGCCTGGATTGGTGCTTGGCATTGCCTCGACCCAGCTGCAGGACCTTGCACTTGGTCTTGTTGAACCTCATGAGGTTGGCTTGTGCCCACCTCTGCAGCCTGTCCAGGTCCCTCTGGATGGATCCCTGCCCTCCAGCTGTCAGCTGCACCACACAGCTTGGTGTGGTCAGCAAACTTGCTGAGGTTGCACTCAATGCCTCTGCCCATGGCACCAACACAGATGTTGAACAAGACTGGTGCCAGGACTGATCCCTGAGGGGTTAGACTTGACAGTCTCCAGAAATCCCTTTCAGTCTCCACCATTCTGTGATTTCAAACTTCTTTTGCAGAGAACAACTTCACTACGACATCAGTAGCATTTGAGCTAACACTGGAGTTTGCCCTCCCCTTAATTTCTATGCTCAGAGGGCTGGAGCACCTCTCCTGTGAGGACAGGCTGAGAGAGTTAAGGCTGTTCAGTTTGGAGAAGAGAAGGCTCTGAGGAGACCTTCTTGTGGCCTTCCAGTATATGAAGGGGGCTACAAGAAAGCTGGGGAGGGACTTCTTATGGTGTCAGGTAGTGATAGGACTGAGGGGGATGGATGCAAGCTAGAGAAGGGGAGATATAGATTAGATGTTAGGAAGAAGTTTTTCACCATGAGGGTGGTGAGACACTGGCACAAATTGCCCAGGGAGGGGGTGGAAGCCTCATCCCTGGAGGTGTTTGAGGCCAGGCTGGATGTGGCTCTGAGCATCCTGATCTAGTGTGAGGTGTCCCTGCACACAGCACCACGGCAGGGAGGTTTGAATTGGATGATCCTTCAAGTCCCTTCCAACCACGACAATTCTATGATTCTATAATCACTTTATAAATCACCTATCCCATAAATCAGCACATCCTCTTAATGCAATTACTTTGGGGGTAAAAAAAAAAACCAAAAAAAAACATGAAGTGGTGAAACTACTCCAAACGTGACTGGAAAATGTTACATCCACTCCAGAAAAAAAATAAGATAAAAGAAAACCCTAACAAAGCCTCATCTTTAAATGTCTAAAAGGACCAAAGAATTTCCAATTCTGTTGAGAGATTATTTCTCTGGAATAAATGTTTATTAATACCAAGCAGCCACCTACTCAGTCATTCACTTCTTAAAAAAAAAAAAAATATGCACATTTTAAGATGAACTTCACTTTTTTTTTTCCCCTCCACCATAAAAAAAAAAAAAAAAGCAGCCTGCATTTCTCATTCATGAGGGTTTCATTTTTAATCTGCCATCTCAGACAGCTTTGGTCTAGCTTTGAGGCTTTGGCAGGCACAGGAGAAAAAAAACTCTGCTTTGAGAAGAAAGAGTGACAAAAATTGAAATGAACTCTTAAGTCTGTTTGCCTCAGAGTCCCACAAGTCCTGGTGGCAGCAGAACCAATTTGATGCTCGTACCAGGTCCTTGGTTCACATTGTTCCCAGAGCACATTCACTTGACACAAAGTTATTGGTTTTGAGAGCCATTTGAACATTAAGGAGTTCCTGGCCACTCACAGAATGGGTTGGGTTGGGAGGGACCTCCAAAGGTCAGCCAGTCCAAACCCCTCTGCAGTCAGCAGGGACATCCTCAACTAGATCGGGTTGCCCAGAGCCTTGTAGAGCCTGACCTTGAATAGCTCCAGGGAGGGGGCCTCAATCACCTCTCTGGGCAACCTGTTCCAGTCTTCCACCATCCTCATTGTTAAGACCTTGTTCCTAACATCCAGCCTAAACCTACCCTTCTCTAGCTTCAAACCATTGCCCCTCATCCTATCCCTGCAGACCTTTGCAAACAGTCTCTCTCCATCCTCCTTGTAGCCCCCTTGAGGCTACAAGGCTGTTAATTAAGGCTCCCCAGAGCCTTGTCCAGGCTGAACACCCCCAGCTCCCTCAGCCTGTCCCCATAGCAGAGGTGCTTCAACTCCTTGATCATTTTCATTGCCTCCACCAGGTCCATGTCCTTCCTATGTTGAGGGCTCCAGAGCTGGGCACAGCACTGCAGGTGAGGTCTCACCAGAGCAAAGTGGCAGAATGACCTCCCTGAACGTGCTGTCAATGCATGTTTTGATTCAGCCCAGGATGTGACTTGTCTTCTGGGCTGCAAACTCACACTGCCTGCTCATGTCCAACTTCTCACCCATCAGAACCCCCAAGTCCTCTTCCACAGGGCTGCTTTCTATCACCTCATGCCTCAGCCTGCATTGGTAGCAAGGAACGCTCCTGAGCTACAAAGCAGCTACAGCAGTTAGGTTGGATAATTAATGTAGGTCCCCTCAGGAAAAAAAAAAAAAAAAATAAAAAAAAAACAAAAACAAAACCCCAAACCTAAAAAAAAAACCCACAAAAGAAGTCATCCTCAAATCAAAGCTCTCCATGGTAAAGGGCAAGATGCAGCCTGTGCAGGAAACAGGAGAGATACAGACCTGGTGCTACTCTCTACCCAGTGGCACAGTGTGAGGTGCGTGCTGGGGAAGATGGTTCTTTCCTGAGGCTTGGGGTGCACCTTGCATGCAGAATACATCTCCAATCTCTTCTCCAGGAGGAGATCAGACCACCAAATTCAGAGCCCCCACCACAGACAGGACATGGAAGCGTTTGAGACAGTCCAGAGGAGGCCACCAAGATGCTCAGAGGGCTGCAGCAGCTCTGCTATGAGGACAGGCCTTAGTTATCAGAGTTAGACACAGTTTGGTTTGTTCCCCCCCTGCTCTGAGCTTAATGACAAACAGCCTGGCTGTGATTGCTGATACTCCATCAACTGCTCTTCACCATCTACCAACACCCAGAGCCACCCTCCATGGGAATATGCTAATATCTGTCAGTCAGCTGGGAAAAAAAGAGGACCTAAAATGCTATTAAGGAGGAATGACCCTGGCTTTTGGGAAAGGGAGGGAGAGGAGACTGAAGTTGATGAGTGACAAACAGTTGGCTACAAAAAAGAAAAAAAGCATCAAAACTTCTCAAGATGAAAAGTGTAATTGCACACACACACACACATGATGCCACATATGGGGCATTCCAGCACTGGCAGCCATCTGCAGGAAGGAAATATTTTAATTTCTCTCAGAAGTGGGGAGGGGGAAGAAAAAAAAAAAAGGGGGGGGGGTTTGCTTTCAAAAAAATAAA
>WBNM01033587.1:0-12408 GCA_013399055.1 Ramphastos sulfuratus | reverse complement strand
AAATGTTGGTAGAAGGTTGGACTTGATCTTACAGGTCTTTTCCAACCTTAATGATTCTATGATAATAGAATCTATTATTTTAATGATTCTATAACCATAGAATGTCAGGGGCTGGAAGGGACCTCTAAAGATCATCTGGTCCAGCCACCCTGCCAAAGCAGGATCACCTAGAGCAGATCACACAGGAACACATCCAGGCAGGTTTTGAATACCTCCAGAGAGGGAGACTCCACAACCCCCCTGGGCAGCCTGTCCCAGGGTTCTGCCACCCTCACAGGGGGAAAAATACAAGGCAGGTTTGTGATGCAAAAAATAAGGTGAGGAAGAAGATGATGCTGACTTGGTTCAGCTGACAACTGGCACATTTGACTCAGCACATCTGCTCTAGTGGCCCATGGCAGAGGGGGTTGGAACTAGCTGATCTTTAAGGTCCCTTTCAACCTAAGTCATTCTGTGAACCTACGCAGCAGCTGCCTTAGGTCTGTGAGTAGCTGCAGCCCAAACTACAGTTTAGGCTCTGCTCTCTTAAACCAGGCACTCACACAGCAGCAGAAGGGGTATTTTGAGTCTAAATGCAAGGCAAAGTTTGCTTCAAGTTTTCCACCACTATTCCTCTTTAAAGTAACTTTCCTCTCTCTCTCTCTCTACCCTGACCAAGCTCAACGCTCCGGAGAGATCCAATTCCATTTCATACCCCCTAGTCAAAAAAAAAAAAAAAAGAAAGAATTTCAAACAGACTCCAGCAAAACTGCTGCCATTAAGCAGCTCTCTCAGGAAGCAGGACTTTGCTGGCAGAAAAGCAAAGCTCTTGCCTGCAGTGCCTGTTAAAATTAGCCATGGCCAGCTGAAGAGAAAGAGCTGCCCAGCACTGCCCACTCCTGCCTCCACCTCCCGCAGCCCCTGCCAGGCTATGCTGCTGGGACTTTCTGATGCTTTAAAAGTCTTTTTTTATGAGAAACCTCAGTGAAAATGTAACCACAGCAAGTGCCTTCAGCAGGTGAAGTGCAAGCATCTGTCAAAGTGACAGCAGAGTCAGTGTAATCCCCTTTGGTCTGGGGAAACCGAGTTACGGAGCAGGCGACTCCCAGCTGCTGCCATGGGCAAGGGCTGAGACAGAGCTTGGCACGGCAAGGATGGAGCCAGTGGGTGGGACAGGAGGGCTGCCATGCTCTCAGGAGCTGAGGAGGGCACTCACAGGGCCAACACAGTGGTACATGTCCAGCCACAGAATCACTAAGCTGGGAAAAAACCTCCAAGATCCTTCAATCCAACCAGCAACCCAGCACCACCATGGCCACTAAACCGTGCCCCCAAGTGCCACGGCCACACATTTCTTGAGCACCTCCAGGGATGGGGACTCCATCAGCTCCCCGGGCAGCCTGTGCCAGTCCCTGACCACTCTTGGAGAAAGATCATTTTTCCACATCTCCAACCTAAAGCTCCCCTGCTGCAACTTGAGGATATTTTCTCTTGTCCTATCACTTGATAGTAGGGAGAAGAGACCAAACCCCACCTGGCTCCAGCTTCCTTTCAGGGAGCTGTAGAGACCAATAAGGTCTCCCCTCAGCCTCTTCCCCACACTAACCAATCCCAGTCCCTTCACATACTCCTTCCCAGAAGGGTCTGTTCTCCAGACCCTTCACCACCTTTGTTGCTCTTCTCTGGACCTGCTCCAGCTTCTCAGCATCCCTGGAGCAAGGGGCCCAAAACTGAACCCAGAATTCAAGGTGTGGCCTCACCAGTGCTGCATGCAGGGGACAATCACTGCCCTTCTCCTGCTGGTCACACTGTTCCTGATCCAGGCCAGGATGCTTGTTGTCACCTGGACACACACTAGCTCATCTTCAGCTGTCTGTCACCCAGCACCCCCAGGTCTCCATCAGGCAGTTTCCAGCCACTCTGCCCCAAGCCTGAAGCATTCTTGGGCTTGTTGTAACCCAAATGCACCCACTCCAAACACCACCACATGCCATGGTGCAAGAGAATTTAGCAGGGGGTTCAACAAGCTGTGATGGAGAGGCAGAAAAGAACCAGGGATCCTCCTTGGAGCAGTATGCTCCAAGTTCCCTCAGCAGCAGCTCACACATGGGTGTTCCCCAAGCAGCAAAGGGACAAGCACAGCAGGTTGAAACCTTGCTGAGCAGTGAGTGGCAAGATGGATGCAGAGAGAGACAGGAGAAAGTCAGCTCAGAGAGCTGGGTTCAGGACAGACAGACATTATTGTTCTGCAGCAGAGACTTTATGATCACTCAAGTCTGTGCTCACTTTGTGCCAAGGCAAAGCAATAAAAAAAAGTCATTAGGCTAAGAAAAAAAAAAATCAAGATCATTTAATAAAAACAAGACAAATTCATTTTATTTCTCTCCTAAGATCTTTGACTACAAGGCAAAGACTGGGTTGGGCTTTCAAGCCTCTCCCTGCAGTTACCCAGGCTAAGCTTTTGTTTGGAAAACAGCAAACCCAGCCCAAAAAAACCTAACCCTCTTCTCTCATTAAGGGTATAAAACTGGGAGCAAGGCTTTTCTTTTACCAGCATGCCAAAAGCTGGAGGAAAGCTCCCACTGCTGTTAACCAGCAAAGCCCCTCCAGTGCTCAAATGGAATTCGATGCTCTTTGCAATAACTCAGCTCCCCACCCGGGCTCATGAATGGTTCACTAACTCTAGGAGAAATGCTCCAAACTTCTGTGCCACTGCATGCTGGAAAAAGCTTCAGAGCTGCTAGGAGGCCAAGTGGGACTTGGTGTGCAATCTGCATCCCAAACCCTGGGAATTACAAGCTTTGTTCAACCCTGCCCTTGGAGGCCATGGTGTGCTCAGAGGGGATTTCATCTCAGGCTCCTTTAACACTCTGCAATTATCACTGCGCTCGACAGCACCCAACCAGTTGCTCTGTTTATGTGCAGCCTACAGCAGAGAACAACAATTTCATTTGTTTTTTTTTCTTTTCTTAATCCTCCAAAATAAATAAAAGACACCTCCATCCACCCACCTGCAAACCAGGATAAAAGGGAGGAGGGGCTGAGAAGATCAGCAGCTCAAGCCTCCAAAAAGAGGCATTACCTTGCTAACTGAATTATTGCCATACACATGCCAACATTCCCTCAGTTCAAAGCCTTCCTCTTCACTGCAGCACATCATAATGAACAAAACCACAATCTTCTGTAGCCAACTGATCACACAATATTGTCTATTCTGCTCTAGTGAGACCACAACTGCAATACTGTGTCCAGTTTTGGGCTCCCTGGTTCAGGAGAGACAGAGACCTGCTGGAGAGAGTCCAGTGGAGAGCCATGAGGGTGAGTGGGGGACTTGAGCATCTCCCCAATGGAGAGAGACTGAGAGCCCTGGGGCTGTTTGGTGTGGAGAAGAGAAGGCTGAGAGGAGATCTGAGCAATGTCTATCAACAGCTGAGGGGTGAGGGTCAAGTGGCTGGGGACAAGCTCTTTTTGGTGGTCAGCAGCACTAAGCCAAGGAGCAATGGATACAAACTGGAACAGAGAAGGTTTCATCTCTACAGGAGGAGAAACTTCTTCGGTGTGAGTGTGACAGAGCCCTGGAGCAGGCTGCCCAGAGAGGTTGTGGAGTCTCCTTCTCTGGAGGCTTTCCAAACCCACCTGGATGCATTCCTGTGTGAACTCCCCTGGGTGATGCTGCCTTGGCAGGGAGGTTGGACTCGATCTCTGAAGGCCCCTTCCAACCTCTAAAGTTCTGTGACTCTGTGACTAGTGGTCAAACTGAAAACACAGCACCCAGGTCTCCACACAATGTCCATCAATGTTATCTTCTCACATCTCCCCTGGCAATGCTTCCCTGTACAAAACCACCTTTGGGAAGCCCAAAGCTCTGACTGCAGCCCAAGAGGAGCTGAACAGCAGCGAGGAGATGGATTTCTGGGAGCTGAGATCCAAAGCCTTTGGTGCTCACCACTTCTCCATCCAGCACCCAGGCAATTGTTTCACAGAATTATTTTCATGTGATAGTTATTGATGGACATTTTGGCAGTCACCTCAAGCCTGCCAAAAGCTGGTGAGAAAGCTGCCTGGACGTGATGCTCTAGAACCATCTGTTGGCTGGTGTGACAGTTTGGTGGTCCTCACAGTGGGCCACCCAGGGTCCCACCTGAAGATAGATATGGGACATCTGCCTGAAGGAGATGCATCACTGAATGGTTTTTTTGGGGGAAGGTCAGCTAGTGCAACTCCCCTGCTGTCAGCAGGAGCATCAACTACAGCAGGTTACTCAGGGCTCCATTCTTGAACACTTTGAGGGACATCTATTTCCTCCCTGGGCACCAAGTGCCAGCATCTCACCACCCTCAGCACAGACAATTTCTTCTTTCTCTCTAGTCTGAATCTCTCCTCTTAGTTTCACACCATCACCCCTTCTCCTGTCACAACAGGCCCTGCTAAAAACATTGCCCACCTCTTTCTTCCAGACCCCCCTTTAAGTCCTGAAGGGCCACTGTAACATCCTCCTGGGTGCTTCTCTTCTCCAGGCCAAACAACATCAAGTCCCTCAGCCTGTCCTCACTGCAGACGGCCTCCAGTCCCACAGCATTTCCGTGGCCTCCTCTGGCCTCACTCCAACAGGTCCACATCTCTCCCGTGCTGAGAACTCCAAAGCTGGACACAGCACTGCAGGTAGGGTCTCACCAGTGCAGAGGGGCACAATCCCCTCCCTTGACCTGTTGGTCATTCTTCTGACCTCCAGAAGATGGATTGGACCTGCTTTACTTCCACCATATCACTTCCTCCACCCCTGTGATACGTAAATATCTTTAACATATTCTTTGCACTGCACCCAAAGGACACAAAGCAAGTTGGACCTGATGACCTTAAAGGTCCTTTCCTATCAGAGTGGTTCTATAATTTTAAGTTGCTGTTGGCCATTTGGTCAGTTTCTCTCAGCAAAACACAAGGCACCAATCAAAATTCATTGCATGGGATGGGAGGAAGCTGCCTAGAGAAGTTGCAGAGTCCTCTGGAGACTCTGATCCTGTGCAATGCCCTTGGCAAGGCTGAGGTTTGGACCAGATAGCTCCAGAAGTCCCTTCTAAACCCACCACCACCACTCTGTGATTCTGTACTATACCAGGAGGCAACCACAACTTGAGGTTTCTCTCCTGGCTGTGCTCAAAACCTCTCTGCTGACCAACCAAGACAGACTCACAGCCAACCCAACAGCCCACAACCTGTGGCTGTGAGCAGGAATAAGCTGCAAGGAGTTTGAGCCCGAGATCAAGAGCAGCAGCAGTTCTGGGAGGATGGGTGGGGATATTTTTGGGGGTTGCTGTTCTGCACACTGAGCTAGAAAAAGTGAGACAAATATGAACACTAATGTGTTTTGATCATGAATTAAACAGAAGAGCAGCATGAGCCTCAGGAATGAGTGCTGCAGGAAAGTAAATAACGAGTCACGGAGCCAGAACCAGGCTCAGATCTAAAAAGGGCTTACAGACAAGCTAGACAGTTCAGTGCAGGTAAGTGCAGAGTAATGATGACTTTGATGAGTCTTTATTACACATGCCTCTGTGTCAGTGACTGCAAGACATCACAGGCACAGGAGGAAGGCTCCAGTGACACTTGTGTGCATCACTCATGAACAATAAGGAGTTGGAAGTGTCCCGATGCTGAGAACAAGCCCCAGGTGGATGCATTTGAAGGAGGTCTGCACAGGCTCAAGGAATGAAATCACAGAATCCACCCTGTGAAGCAAGCACTGGAAATGTTCACAGATCAGCCCAGATCTAGAATCACAGACTGACAGAACTGTTTCTGTTGGAAAAGCTCATCCAGTCCAACCATGGACCCAGCACCACCATGGCCACTAAACCATGTCCCAAAGTGCCATGGCCACATGTTTCTGGAACACCTCCAGGGATGGGGACTCCACCCCCTCCCTGGGCAGCCTGTGCCAATCCCTGACCACTCTTGCAGCAACAACACTTTTCCTCATCTCCAACCCAAACCTCTCCTGGCACAATTTCAGGCCATTTTCTCTCATCCTATTACTTCTTCCTAGGGATCAGAGCCCAACCCCCACCTCACTGCAGCCTCCTTTCAGGGAGCTGCAAAGAGCAATGAGCTCTGCCCTCAGTTTCCTCTTCTCCACACTGCACACCCCCAGCTCCCTCAGCTGCTCCTCCCCAGCCCTGTTCTCCAGACCCTTCCACAGCTTTGTTGCCCTTTTCTGGACCTGATTCAGCCCCTCAATGTCCTTCTGAGAGTGAGAGGCATAAAAGTGACTCCAGGACTCAAGCTGTGACCTCATCAGTGCTGAGTACACAGGAACAATCCCTGCCCTGCTCCTGCTGGCCACGCTATTGATCATCCAGGCCAGGATGCTGGTGCCCTTCTTGGCCACCTGGGCACACACTGGCTTCATATGCAGCCAACTGTCAAAAAGCAACCCCAGGTCCTTCTCTGCCAGACAACTTTCCAGCCACTCTGCCCCAAGCCTGNGTGGATGTTAGGAGAAAGTTGTTTGCAGTGAGGGTGGTGAGACACTGGCACAGGTTGCCCAGGGAGGTTGTGGCTGCTCCCTCCCTGGAGGTGTTCAGGATCAGATTGGATGAAGCCTTGAGTAACCTGTGCTAGTGGGAGGTGTCCCTGCCTATGGCAGGGGATTGGAACTGGATGAACCTTGAGGTCCCTTCCAACCTTACCATTCTATGATTCTATGCAGCAATTTCATCAACAGCAATCCACCTTTCCACAGACACCCTGCAGGGATCAGAACTGAGGGAGAAGACACCTTAGAAGGCAGCAGCACACCAAGGCAGAACTACAGCAATAAAGACAGAGACCATGACAAGGAAGAGTGGGTCAGATGCAGGAGGCACACAAAGTTCACAAGTACAGGAGAAGCCAGCTCCAGAGCTTACAGAGGTGGGGCTGTGCATGAGCACCACAGGCAATGGAAACCATAACCCCTTCCCCAGGAAGGCAGCTGAGCTCCAAATGTCCATTCCAGCTTAAATTATTCAGTGAGCAGACTGCAGAGGTCACACAGACAGAAGGCTCTTAAGGGGCAGAATTTTTTTTACCCTTTACATCTCAACCACAGAATTCCAGCTCAGTGGGGGTTGGTAGGGACCTCTGGAGACCATCCAGAATCACAGAATCAACCAGGTTGGAAAACATCTCTAGGATCATCAAGCCCAACTTATCACCTAACCCTTTTAATTAACTAACCCAATTAACAAAACCAAAGCAGGAAGCTGAGCTGTAGTTATGTAATGCCAACAACCACAAAGATTTGGGCCCTTGTGTTCTCAGGTGGGACTGCAGATGCATGGGGGAGGCCTTTCATGGAAGGAACTAGATTGGAAAAGACCTTTGAGATCATCCAGTCCAACCTATCACCTAACACCTGCTAATTAACTGACCCCTAGCACCAAGTGCCTCATCCAGCCTCCTTTTAAACACCACCAGGGAGGGGGACTCCACCATCTCCCTGGGCAGCCCATCCCAATGGGCAATTGCTCTTACTGGGAAGAGCTTCTTCCTAACATCCAGCCTGAACCTGCCCTGCACAGCTTGAGGCTGTGTCCTCTTGTTCTGTCACTGGGTGCCTGGGAGAACACCCTACAGGGTCACACAGAATCACAACATCCAGGCCAGTTTGGAATCTCTCCAGAGAAGATGATTCCATAGCTTCCTCAGCAGCCTGCTCCAGACCTTCAGAAGCCTCACAGCAGACAAATTTCTCCTTAAGTTCAAGTGAAACCACCTGGGTTCTGGTTTGTGCCCATTGCCCCTTGTCCCATTCACCAGGCACCACTGAAAAGAGCCCAACCCCATCTTCTTGACAACCTCACCCTTTAGCTCCTGCTCAGCACTGACAAGTGGTGGGAGGAAAAAACAAACTAATAAATTGTTATTAAAAAACAACACTTTGAGTCCCACTCCTTGAGCCAAAAGCTCTCCTGGTCTAAGCAATAGGAAATCCAGAGGCTGGCACCTCCAAAGCATCACTTCTGAGACCAAACAACCCAACCAGCCAAAAAGAAATTCATTATCTATTGACAGAGTAGCCTGTGAGCAAGTCACCCATGAGCAGATGACTGCAACAAGGTCAAGAGAAGTGATCCTGCTCCTCTGCTCTGCACTGGTGAGACCCCAGCTGGAGTACTGCATCNCCTCCTCATGTTTCCATGGCACTTCCTATGCCTCAGCTTCCACCATTGCCTCTTGTCCTGGCATTGGGCATCACCCAGCAGAGCCTGGCTCCAGCCTCCTGGCACTCACCCTGCACATCTTTATCAACATTGACAAGGTCACCTCTCAGGCTCCTCTTCTCCAAGCTCCAAGCCCCAGCTCCCTCAGGCTCTCCTCGTAAGGAGGATGTTCCACTGCTTTCAGCAGCTTTGTGGCTCTGTGCTGGACTCAAGCTCACACAAGATGTGGCACAAAAGCAAGAGAGTTGAAAGGAAAAAGCTGATTCCTGCTGCATCTCTTCCCTCCTCTCCTCCATGGAAAAGCACAGTCTGGAGCACTCCTATTCCCACTTCCCAGAAACTGCCAGCACAAAGCTTAACAGTTGTATCTGCTGATCAGCCTGCAGCAGAATGTCACTCCTGGGACTCAGATGCTCATCTTTCAGCCCAGCTGTTGCCAGGCAGCCCCCAGGGACCATGTCATTCAATGCAAGAAAGCCAGGGGAGCATCCTGGCTGTGTTCCTGGATATTGCTCCTCTTGCAGAGCAAGGCAGAAGTGTCTGAGATAGATTTTTTTTTTTTACATCCTATGCAGCCAGCATCTTGGGGGCTCAGAAATAAAAGCTTGTTACTAGAAAGCTATCATGTAAGCCATGGCAAGGCAGTGTTTGCACTGTCTTCAGGCACTGGAGGTTGCTTTCTGGATTTTTTTTATTATTATTATTCATTATAAGACAAAGAAATATGAAAAAAAAAACCCAAAAAAACCAAATCACCAACATTTTGGAGCTCTATTTGATGCAGCTTCTCCAGACACACAGGGCTCACCTACATTGCTGGGTGGTAGGAGCCAAAGAACCAGTCCTAGTCCTCAGCAGTGGAGGAGGCTGCCTGGCATGTAGACCCCAGAAGAAATGTCCCCTCTCTGCTCCCTGCCTTCAGGAATTCTGTTGCACTTCTGCCCAGGAACTGGGAATAAACAGAGACCAGATCTTGTGAAGAGTGGCTGAGGGAAGTGAGGTTGTCTGGTCTGAAGAAGAGGAGGATGAGGGGAGAGCTCGCTGCTCTCTACACCTCCCTCTAAGGATGCTGCAGTGAGGTGGGAGTTGGTCTCTTCTCCCTAGTAATGAGTAAAGAGGAAACAGCCTCAAGTTGCAGCTGGGAAGGTTTAGGTGGGACATTAGAAAAAGCTTCTTCACTGAAAAGGTTCTCCAAGCCTGGCACAGGCTGCCCAGGCAGGTGTTTGAATTCCCATCCCTGGAGGGGTTTCAAAGAGGCAGAGCTCTGGTGCTGAGGGCCAGGGTTCAGCAGCAGCCTTGGCAGAGTTAGAGAATGGTTGGACACAGTGACCTTAAAGGTCTTTTTCCACCCAAAACCATTCCATCACTCTAGGATTCTCTGCTTTTGTTTGCTTATGCCAAGTCCTGCAGCACTGCAAGCACAAATCCAAAAGGCAAAGCTGTTCACAGGATGAGGACAACAACTTCCCTGGGGAATACATCAGCTCATCACCAACAAACTCTAACCTACAGGGGGTCTGTTCATAAACAAGAATGCTTCTGTGTGCAGCTCTGGAGCCCCCAGCACAGGAAGGACATGGAACTGTTGGAGCCAGCCCAGAGGAGGCCACCAAGACGATCAGAGGGTTGCAGCAGCTCTGCTACGAGGATAGGCTGAGAGAGTTGGGGTTCTGCAGCCTGGAGAAGAAAAGCCTTCCAGGAGACCTTGGAGTGGCCTTCCAGCATCTGAAGGGGGCTACAGGAGGGCTGGGGAGGGACTATTGACAAGGTCTTGTCATGACAGGATAAGGAGGAATGGGTTTAGACTGGCAGAGGGGAGATTGGAACTGGATGTTAGGAGGAAGTTGTTTGCAGTGAGGGGGGTGAGACACTGGCACAGGTTGCCCAGAAAGGTTGTGGAGCACAGAAGCACAGAATGTGATCAAAGATCTTCTCCTGTGTTCCACAACCTTCCTGAAGGTGTTCAGGATCAGATTGGATGAGACCTTGAGCAACCTGTTCTAGTGGGAGGTGTCCCTGCCTATGGCAGGGGGTTAGAACTGGTTGAGCTTTGAGCTCCCTTCCAACCTAACCCATTCCATGATCCCTTACACAGAGTGATTACAGCAAGCCTAAAACCAGGCATATGAACACCTGAGAAGGTTTGCATGACCACAGCAGGTATTACACAGGCCATGGTTTAGTACTTGCACTTGCAGAATAGTTGGACTTTGTGATCTTAAAGGTCTGATTCCAACTCAAACTGTTCTAGGACTCTAAACAAAGCCAGGGAATGTGACCTGGGTACCACCAGCCTTATGCAAAAGCAATACAGGGAGGAGATAAATGATTAAAACAGCAGCTCAGGAACACTCACAGCCACCTTCCACAGCATGGGGATCACAGAACTCCAGTAGCAAGGCAATAAATGAGCAAAGGGAACAGCCAAAAGCCCAAAGTTAGCTCCAGTGTGAACTCTCTCATCTCTAGAATTATCCTGCAGATTATTCCACTGCAATCATCTCCATCCCTAGCTCCAGGAATGCTCTGCCTCATTGGTTTGACTGGTTTCCTGGTGGAAAATGTTGTTATATGAAAGGCTGGAAATGGTTTTGTGCACAGTGCCAGTAGCTGTCTCAAGTAATTGTTACTTGTCACACAAATTTGACCTGAACAGTGTTTAGCAGAGACATCAAGCCCTGGAGACACACAAAGGCTGGAGCACAGGGGATGGTAAAGTGGTACCTGTTATCTGAGCTACAACATCTTGCTTACAACTCCTTTGTCTTCTTCACAGAACACAGAAAGACCAAAAAAAAAAAAAGACTTAATTTTATGCTAATTTAATCAATATTTCATGTAAGGCAGATACCAGTTTAGATGTTCCACATTCAAATCTGAACTCTAAAGCCAAGCTCCCCTCAGCACACAGCCTGGCCCTAAGAAACCATTTCAGAGGAAGGGAATTGTCAGTAAATTGCACTAAATGTTATGGGAAGTGGCTTCCCTTTGGTTCTTCCAACAGTCACCTCCTGCTATTAATGACCACAAGCAAGGCAGTGACCCTTGGAACATCTGATTTCACAGCAAATGTTTTAATTCCTGAAGGTGAAATGTGAGCTCTGCTCTCCTCTAACACTTATCTTTATGGCTCTCTTAATTCTTTAGAATTTATAGTCTCCACTAAAAGCCCACAGAACATAATTGAAATAGATTTTTTCCAAGCTGTATCTGGATTATTTTAACTTACCTTTCCTTGTTAGCCATTTATATCATCTTATTTAAACACAGGATGGGGAGGAGGGGAAGGAAAAAAAAAAGGTACTTTCACACTAAAAGCTTCACCAGCTTTTTAAACTTTAAAAAAAAGAGTAAGTAAAGTAATGACTTTAAAAAAAAAAAAAACAAGACTGGTTCTGGCAGAGAAGATTTTCACAATTCAGGACTTGAGGGAGGGCTTTGCAGCCCCCAACTTTTAGCTGTTGACATTCCTGACAGAGCCAAATGGATCAGCCTCTCAAAGGCATTAATGCTGCCTTGAAATTCTCTCTCCAAGCTAAATGTGCAGTTTTAGACATCTCAGAAAGGTGTGAACATGACATTGTTAATGGGAGCCTCCAGTGCATGAGCAACAGCTGTGGTCTGAGGCTTGGCCAGGGCAGGAGGCTCGAGGTTGGACATTAAGATGATGTTCTTTACTATGGTGGTGGTGGTGACACTCTGGAACAGGTTGCCCACTCCCATGCCTGGAAGTGTTTAAGAGCAGGCTAGATGAGGTTTTGAGCAACCTGATCTAGTGAAAGGTGTCCCTGCCCATGGCAGAGTGGTTAGAACTAGAGGACCAAGGTTCCTTTACAATTGAAGCCATTCTCTGCTCTATGGAGTCAGCCCTAAGGATAGGAAAGGAGCATTTTCCAAAACCCTTCCATGCTTCTACAAGCCCTACTGTGCTCTGGGATAGACTTGTCACACCTCCAAGTGTGAGAGCCACAGTGGACAAGTGGCCAAACAGGGGTGGATTCAAGCTTGCAGTAAGGTAGAAGAGTTCAGTAAGGGCAAGTGCGGGGTCCTGCATCTGGGGAGGAATAACAACAGGCACCAGGACAGGTTGGGGCTGCCCTGCTGGAAAGCAGTTCCCTGGAGAAAGACCTTGGAGCGCTGCTGGGCAACAAGTTCTGCTTGGGCCAGCAATGTGCCCTTATGGCCAAGAGAGCCAAGGGCATCTGGGGGGGCATGAGGAAAAGTGTGG
>WBNM01033585.1:158811-316121 GCA_013399055.1 Ramphastos sulfuratus | reverse complement strand
CAACCTGGGTGATTCTGTGATCTGCTCTGTAGGGGGCTAATAATTTTTCAGGAAGGAAGATCCATAGAGGCCCCAGATAGAGTTTAATCCCTTCCTGTGCTTCCTAGGAGTATCCACTAATGGTCTGAACTTTACCAAGCTGGATGAAGCTGGAGATTTCACAGAATCACTGCTTTGGGTTGGTAGAGACCTTTAAAGGTCATCCAGTCCAACCCCTTGCAGTCGGCAGGGACAACTGCACTTAAATCAGGGTGCTCAGAGCCCCAGAAAAGTTGACCTGGATTGGTTCCAGGGATGGGACATCAACCAGCTCCTTGGGCAACCTGGGCCTCAGGTGAGAGAGGTGGGAGATGACCCATTCCTGGAACCATTCCAGGTCAGGTTGTTTGGGGCTGCGAGCAACCTGCCCTAGTTGCAGATGTCCCTGCTGGCTGCAGGGGGTTGGACTGGATGAGCTTTAAAGGTCCCTTCCAACTCAAACCCCACTGTGCTTCTGTGATCTAATAGGGGTTGGAGGAGAAGGACAGATGAAGGAGGTGGTTCAGGAGGACTTAGTTCTTTGCAGGACCATAGAAAACACAACATGAGAGTCAAATCTCTCTTCAGTGCTGGAGAAGTTTTCAAATGCTATTGTTTGGAGAGGGTGAAAAACCTGTGTTTGGTTTGACTCACAGCAGGGCCATCTGGGATCTGAGCACACCACCCTGAACCACCACACGCTGTGCATCACCAGTGCCCACGGCTCTGCGAGCTGCTCTGCTAACTTTGCAGACAGGTTGTTCCCGAGAGCCTGGGGGCACTGCTAAACTGGGGCAGCAGCTGAGCAGCCTGCACCTATCCTCCAGAGCAAAAAATAACCTGCAGCAGGCACAGTCCTAGTGGAGGAGAGAGGAAAATGAAAGGAAAAATTAATTTTCCAGGCACAGAAGGCAAAGGGAATTGGGCACCATGCTGCTTTCCCAAAGGGTGTTGGAAAGGGTCTTGCACACCACACCTGCTCTCCTGCACACCACACCTGCTCTCCTGTATGTTATTTCTTATCAATTGAAAAGTCCAACTCCTCCCCAACATCATTTTCCCCTCCCTTGCTCCTTCCCATCCCTCAAAGGCTCTGTGCAATCTTGCTGGGTTGGCAGCACCTTGCTCACTGTGGCCCGAGGAGGTGTGAGTGAGCACGGAGCTGCTGGGCAGCTTTAGGAGGAGCAGCTACAGAATGGTTCTGCTGGCTGCTGAGACACACAGCCAAACCCATCCTCCAGCTGGGCTCGTTTGTAGCCTTTGATGTTGTACTTTGGACTGTGTTCTTCTGTGTATCTTTGCAGTAACAAGAAAGAATACTCTTTAAGAAGCATAAAATAAGCAATTGTCCTAAACACCATCCCTGCTGATCCTACTGACGGCAGCAGTGGTGGAGTCCCCATTCCTGGAGGGATTTAAAAGACATGCAGATGTGGTGTTGAGGCATGTGACTTAGTGGTGACCTGGCAGTAATGGGTTAATGGCTGGACTGGATGATCTTATAGCAGCCTTCCAGATCTACAAGAAAGATGGGAAGAGACTTTTTACAAGGGTTTGTTGTGATAGGTGAAGAGGGAATGGATCGAAGCTCAAGGAGAGTAGATTTAGACTGGATGTTAGAAAGTTCTTTACAGTGAGGGTGGTGAGACACTGGCACAGGTTGCCCAGGGAGGTTGTGGCTGCTCCCTCCCTGGAGGTGTTTAGGGCCAAGCTGGATGAGGCCTTGAGCAACCTGGGCGGGTGGGAGGTGTCCCTGCCCATGGCAGGGGGATGGACTTCGATGATCCTCAAGGTCCCTTCCACCCCAAACCATCTATGAGTCTATGAATCCTAAAGGTGTCTTCCACCCAGAACAGTTCTATGATTCCATGCTGCTGATGACTGCAAACTTATCACCTTTGGTGGGAAGCGCCAGGGACGGTTTGCTGGGCAATGTTTGAAGCACACATCAGCAAAACATCTGGCAGCTGAAGGGAGGGCGGAAGTCAACTGCTGTGCCTCTTCTAAGGTGATGCTTTCAGGAGAGTTGCTGTTGTGGTAAACAACCCACAAAGCAACGTTACATAAATAAACATCCTCCATCTTTCATCTCTGCTCTCTACGCCTCTTCACTAGCTGGCACCTGCCAAAGCAAAAGTGCATTTGTGGGGTTTTCATTCTCCCATTAATAACAGAGCATAAAAACACAAAGGAAAATAACTCCAGTACCAGCTGGGTATGGAGGGCTTGGTGCCAGGGGTGGGGTCTGGGCGCGTTTCCATATACTGAGATTTTTAAAGGACAGATGAATGTCACACCCCTCATCCTCCTGCTTTTGCATGGGAGAGCCAAGGGCTGCTCTGCTCACACTGCTCAGATGCTTCCTAGGGTTGTCCCAGCAGCTTTAGAGCAGTGAGCTGTTTCCATAACCGCCTCCTGAGCACTCAGTGCCTGCTTTCTCCCCAAGCCAGTTAGATACAGCAGTGCTGTTGCCTTCAGGAGCAAGACCCCTTCCAGAGTGCAGAGGAGAAGTGCTGGTTGCAGTCACACAAAGCAAACTGCACAGGACAGCAGTGAAGGAGCTGTGAAACAGAAGTCAGCTTTGCTTTTTGGGATCTGCATTTGCACAGGCCACAAAAAAAGTGGTCTGTGGCTAAGACCGTGCAAGCAGAGACCCATCACAGAGCTAGCACCATTCAGTGTGGTGCTGGAATGCAGTGCTGCTGACAGCAGCAGCCAGACAAGTGCAGTAGCAATCACGATGTGCCCTACCAAGAGCCCGCAGGAAGCTCTGCTTCCACACCTCCTCGGCAGCTGCAACCAAACCACAGCCCCGGGGAGGCTGCTCTGGCTGCTGGGGACACTGACTTGTGCTGCAGCCATTGCCCAGGCAGATCCGGATGAAAGGCGGATTTGGGCGAGTAGGGCACGGGCAGGAAGTACAAGGGTGAGGTCTACAGCCCCCATCCCGAGTAGGTCACAAAGTGTCCACTGCAGACAGTCTGGTGGCCCTTGTGGAGCACAAGCACCAACAGCTTTCCAGCGTGGTGTGACCTGCAGGCACACCCAGAAGGAAGCTGTGTCTGAGCTTCCGAGTTACCGTGGGGGATTCTCAGTTACTGCAAGCCAAAGAGGATGCTTTTTTCTGCAGGTCCCTGGGTTTTGGCTGAGTCTCTGATTTCTATTTATAGTGGATCTCTACCACGTCTGCCTTGGAAGGATAGGTCCTAGCAGAGCTTAGTGGTGAGCCCTTAAATAGGCCCTCCAGGGGAGGAGGCAGAAAGGTGCACACAAGATGTGGCTGCTTGTGCTGGTGCTTGCCTGTAAGTATCAGCCCTTAGGCAGCAGGTAGCTGGCAATGCCCAGTTGCTGCTGGATGGCCTCCATTCATCCCTTCTTGTCCCAACATCTGCTTCAATCCCTTTCTTGGACTTTTAGATACCAGAGATCCCAACTGCCTCCCCAGCCCTATTTTTGAGGTGCCTCCCCACAACAGATTTCCCCACGGCCACCATGATAGAAGATCCTTGGCCACCATGACAGAAGATCCTTGGCCACCATGATAGAAGATCCTTGGCCACCATGACAGAAGATCCTTGGCCACCATGACAGAAGATCCTTGACCACCATGACAGAAGGTCCTTGGCCACCATGACAGAAGGTCCTTGGCCCCTTCACCTACACAGCCATGCCTCAAAACAGAATTAAAAATCAAACCTCAACCCTCCTCTTTAATTTCCTTTGCTGTCAGCTCCACAGACCTCATTTGCTCTGAGAGATCAATATCCAAATGTCTGTGTGATTATTGCAGCTTCATGAGTCTACAGCTGGGGTCACCTTCAGGCTTGTTCATAAATAAATCATAAAATGATATTATTTATATAGTGTCAACAGTGTGATAAGTGCAACATAAGGCAAATTGTCTGTGGCAGCCAACTTCCAATCTGTTTTCCTCCTGCAGATTTCTGATCCAGTCAAACAGAATACTCTCAGTGCAACTGCTCAGCTCCTCCGAGAAGGGTTTCAGCCCCTTGCAGTCAGTGTGGGCTCAACACAGATTTCCCTCTCAGATTCACCTCTCGTGTCTCATCACCCTTATGAAGGGGCTGGGAGCACCTCTGGAATCTTGTTTTGCCCACTGCAACAATCCAGCCTGAGTACTGATGCCTGCCAAAGCGTCACTGATCAGTTTGCCTGTCTCACAGGGCACCACGCTGCAGCCACGAGCACGGCTCAGGGATGGGACTCATGGAATCATAACGGTGGGAAGGCATCTTTGGAGGCCTTCAGAGCAGGGACTTCTGCAGCTAGAGCAGGCTGCTCAGAGCCCAGACAGCCTGACCTGGAATGTTGCAGCAATGAGATATCTACCACCTCTCTGGGCAACCTGGGCCAGGCTCTCACCACTCTCAGGGTAAAAAACATTCTTCCTTCCCTCCAGCCTGAATCTCCTTCTTTCAGTTTTAAACCATCACCTCCTGTCCTGTCACAACAGGCCCTGATAAAAAGCCTGTCCCCAGCTTTCTGATTGTCCCCTTTGAGTACTGTAAGGCCACCAGAAGGTCTCCCTGGAGCCTTCTCTTCTCCAGGCTCAACACCCCCAACTCTCTCAGCCTGACCTCCCAGCAGAGCCCTTCCAGCCCTGCCATCATTGCTGTGCCCTTCTCTGGCCCTGCTCCAGCAGGTCCCTGTCTGTGCTGTGCTGAGCACTCCAGAGCTGGCCCCAGCACTTCAGCTGAGGGCTGAGCAGAGCAGAGCAGAGCAGAGGGGCAGAATCCCCTCCTTTGACCTGCTGGTTACAATGTAGGTTAGAAAGAGCCTAGGACAGAGAGAGGTTTTCCACTTCCCAGCAGTCTGCTCAGAAGTGAAGGCTGCAGGCAGCTGCTTGCCTCTAGCAGTGCTTGGGAATGTGCAAACCCTGTGAGTCTGCCCAGGGAATGCAGGAGAGCCAGGTTCAGAGGAGCATTCTGCCCCCAGTATGTCAGAAATGTGAGGGCAAACAGGCTCCAGCAAGGCAGAGCTTTGGCTGGCCAATCAGACAGGCACTGCCAAGGAAGTTTTCCCACTGAAGAAGTTATTTCTGTTGCTGGGACACTCTCCTGTGAGGGAGAACAGCAGCAGATTGGTTCTTCTAATTGCTTCATTTAGACTGTAAATATTATCAGAAGGTGACCTTTAGTATCTACCACCATGGTGTGAAACCTGTTCCTACCCACACACCTGTTTCACAGAGCTCTGAAGCATTTACCTTACATCCAGAGCACCCAGGAGGTCTCTCACTCAGAAAGGGCAAACTGGGCACTTTGGGAGCGCTCAGAGGAGACCCTGCAGTGCAACTCAGGAGGCAGCCACGCTGCAGGCAGCCTCTCCTCTGGCCTGGGGTTGCACCACCAAAGGATCAACCCAAGGAGAGGCTGCAGCCCAGCTGTGCTGGCACTGACAGCAGCTCTGTGGAGAAGGACTTGGGGTGCTGGGGGTGCAAAGCTGGACAGGAGCTGGCACTGAGTGTTCACAGCCCAGCCCCAGCCTGCCCTGGGCTGATCCCCAGCAGTGTGGGCAGCAGGGGCAGGGAGGGGATTCTGCCCCTCTGCTCTTCTCTGCTGAGACCTCAGCTGCAGTGCTGGGGCAGCTCTGGAGGGCTCAGCACAGCACAGACAGAGACCTGTTGGAGCAGGGCCAGAGGAGGCCACAGCAGTGCTGGGAGGGCTGGGAGGGCTCTGCTGGGAGGTGAGGCTGAGAGAGTTGGGGGTGTTGAGCCTGGAGAAGAGAAGGCTCCAGGAAGACCTTTTGGTGGCCTTGCAGTGCTTGAAGGGGCTGATGAGAAAGCTGGGGACACTCGTTTGCGGATGCTGACTGCAGGGGGGTTGGACCAGATGACCTTTAAAGGTCCCTTCCCACCAAAGCACTCTGTGGCTCTGTGATGCCGTGAAGCTGAGGCACTGACAGATCTCCACACTGCTTCCAAAAGCTGCAGATGAGAAGCCAAATCTTCCAGCCCACTTCCCAGCCCATCATTGTCTTGATTAGATCAGATGTTCTTTGTTTCCTGCCCTCACCGACTGGGTGCTGTTCCCGCAGGTGCTTCTCTGCAGCCCAGTGTATAAATCACCTCTGACAGCCAGCAGGGCCCAGGCAGGGCACAGCCACACTTCCAAAGCAGGTTCTTGCTCTGAGTCAGAGAACACATTGCAACCTTTCTGGAGAAAAATCCCCCAAACCTTCTGGTCACTCAAAATGCTGTTTCTATTTTGACTGTATTTCAGTACATAAGACACTAAAATAAAAGTCCCTTCTGAAATGAGAAAGGAGAAGGCTTCTCTCCTGCAGGCAGAACTGCTCTGGGGTGATACCCCTGGAGCACTTCTGGGCTTGAAGTGTTTTGTCAAGGCATGTTTTAATTACATCTTCACTTGCCAGAAAACTGAACCACTTTGATTTGCCTCTGCAAATGTCTCCACTTGATCCAGTTGTAGAAAATATGGATCTGGAGGGATTGCTTCACACCTGGAGGCACAGGCTGCCTCCTGATCCCTCCAAAATGAGAGTGAGTCCACTGCAGGCAGAGCTTCTCTGCACGGACCTGTCCTGCCTCCAGAGCCACAGCTGATCTCCTCCTGCTGAAGCTTGCAAGTCCTGGTATCTCAGATCACTCTGCCTTCAAATGTAAGGGGGCAGGCAGGGCTCTAGGTGAACACACAGGGAGAGCAGCGCTGGGGCTGCTGAAGCTGAAGTGTGTGGAGCCTTGGGCTGTCCGACGGAGCCATCACAGAAGGGGCTGGCTGGGAAGAGACCTTAACAGTTACCCAGTTCCAGCCCATGTCAGCTGGCCCAGGAGCAAGACTTCACGAGGTTCACATGGAAGCTCCTCCGGAATCCACATCACATCACTCCCGAACCGAAGGCCAAGGTGGTGCTTGGGGGTTTGCAGTGTGTTCCCGAGGACAGGCTCAGGGGCACAGTGCCGAGCCCCCGGTATCCCAGACTGGCTCCTGGGGCAATGTGCTTCCTCCCTTCTGCTCTCCACCAACGTGCTCCTGGGGCTGTGGACAGTCACAAGATGGTCCCTGGGTGTTTGCTCCCTTTAAGACTGAGCTGCAAAACAAAAGAGTCTCCAGCCCTGACAGTGTTTATTGAACGATCTCGATGCTCCTGTGCTGCAGCTCTGTAAATGAGTCCTGTGGCTGCTGGAACACACAGAGAGAGACCTGGAGCAGGCTGCACATGAAAGCAGAGCCAGCGGGGAGAGGGGCTGAGTCACTGCTGGTGGGGAGGTAGGCTCAGGGGGGTGGAAATAGAACCGGGAAGATCGATGTGCTCCAGTCAGTGCATCAAAAGCACTGCAGAGAGCCCCATGGGTGAGACACAAATCAGCTCACAGAGCACCTTTTACATCCCTCCCTCCTCAGATATTTGATCCGCGACTGTAAAAGCACACAAAGGGCAGGGGAAGACAAGCAGCTGTAGGTGGTTGGCATCTCCATGTGGTGGGCAACACAGAGGAGGAGAAGCAGAGTGTGCAGCAACAGGGATGTCAGCAGGCATTCAGGTAAAGAGGATCTCTTTGGCACCCCTGATAAGGAAAGACTGCAGTTGACAGTTGGTGGGACCCATACCCATGGATGGCAACTAGCACCTTCACCACTGCTGCTTCAGCTTTGTGTCCCCAGTCACCAGGGATGGCAGCTTTCCAAAAAGGGGGGCACAAAGCTGGGGGTGTGAGCTGCAAGGGGGGCAGAGAAGGAAAAGCAGGGAGTCAATTTTCTAAACGAAAGGACTATAGGTGAGCTTTTGCACAACCATGTCAGGGGTCAGGGCTGCACCAGGCACTAGAGGAGTGTCAGATGCCCTTTGTGAGCCCCTCTGCCTTCCAGTGCTTCTCTCTGCTAGGAGCAGCCCCTGGCTGTGCACCCTGCCCTGAGTTCAGAAAGTGCCTTAGTGAGCAGAGACTGAGCCAAGAAGTCAAATCCCTGAGCAGAAATGGTTCTGGTCTAGCTCAGCCCAGGACAAGGCTCCTCACCTGGAGGAGAGCACAGCTGGGCTGAAGCCTGCCTGCCAAGGTCTCCCTGCCTGCAGAGCAGATCACAGCCAACAGCAGTTAAAATCCAATTACTTTCCATCGTGGGTGCTGGTGTCTGCTGCTCGGCACATGCTGCAGCAGGGACAGCAAGAAGGCACACGACAGGAGTTTGTGAGCCCCCCTGCGCCTTCACCGGTGCCACCAGCGTGTTTTGAGCCAAGGCCATGGCCCTGTGGGTCAGGTTTCACGTGGAGGAGAGCCCTCGGATGTCACTAGCAATACTCACACTGACTGAGACCAGACAAGGAACCATCTGAGGAGTGACAGGTGGCAAAGAAGGAGTCCTGAAAGATCTGGTCCTGAAAGATGAGGAAAAATATCAAAAGTGATAAACAAAGAAACACAGAGCTGATGGGCTGGGTGACATATTTGGGTGAAAACCACTGCAACAAACCCCGTGTGTCAGGCATCAGACACTCTCTAGGTGAGAAAAAAGGGATGGAAATGGAATTTGAACCAAGCAACTGCATTATTTCTCTCCTGCTTTCAGTCTTGCTAGTTCAAAGAGAGAGAAAAAAAATCACCCAAAAGCCACAACGAGCTTCTTTGTCTTAAATATTTGCTTTCCCAAATCAATGGAAATGAAATTCCTCTTTCTCTCTCAGTCCTCTACCAGCTGTTTTGTCTCCTGTGCAAGAAAGGGCTGTGAATACATTAACATATAGATGCACCTGATCATTGCCTGAGCTAAGACAAGGAGCTTGCTCTGGAGCAGACTGAAAGCCGCAGCTGGAGGAATTATCACTTCACCCATCTTGGAGACAGCAAAATTGGTCTGGGACATCAAAAAAGCAGAAGGAAAACAAAAGAGAGATTCATGTCTTCAATTTAATTAGGTGATGGCTTCTCAATTCACACAGATGAAAGTTTTCTTGTGATTTCAGCTCTACTCTTCACACCTCTGCCAGCAGAGAGGGAGTGGATCAGAAGAGGGAAAATCAAGACAAACACTTGTGGCCCAGCTGGCTTCCATTCCTCTTCCATGCTGAGCCCAGGGTGGGTTTTCACCCAGGACATCTCACATCTGGTTGAGCTTCATACAAAGATGCCTCATGTCCATGGCTCATGTCCCCACTGCACTGTCATGGCAGGACCACGGTCACACCAGTGTCACCAGTGCTGCACTCAGGCATCGATGCTGTGACTCTGGGCACCACCCCAGCAGCTGGGCTGAAGGCTGGAGCCAGTTGCCCACGATGCAGATTTAACAAAGGCTTCGTGAGCCTCTAATGCAAAGGAATGGACCTGGTCTGCAGTCAAGCAGGCAGGAATGAAACAAATGTTGGCACTGTGCTTTTGTGCATCCTGCAGGGACAGTGAATGAAATGTTATCAGCTGCAATAGCTTCTCCTGCATTTGGGGAGACCTTCCTGTGGCCTTTCAGAACTTCAAGGGGCTGATCAGAGAGCTGGGGACATCTTTTTTAGCAGGGCCTGTTGTGACAGGACAAGGGGTGATGGGTTGAAGCTAAAAAAGAATGAAGACTTAGACTAGATGGAAAAGTTAAGTTCTGGTTTGTTTTTTTTTTTTGTGCTGAGAGTAGTGAAACACTTGAGGTTGCCCAGAGAGGAGGGAGATGTCCCAGTCCTGGAACCGTTGCAGGTCAGGTTGTCTGGGGCTGTGAGCAACCTGCCCTAGTTGCAGATGTCCCTGCTGGCTGCAGGGGGTTGGGCTGGATGAGCTGTCAAGGTCCCTCCCAAGCCCAAACATTCTGTGATTCCATGGTGCTCATGCCCAAGGCAGGCACCAGCCAGGCTGTATAAAGGCAGCAGGGACAAAGTCCCCTCCCTTCCCCCGTGGGGGAATTTGGCAGCCCGAGTGGGTTGCCATCGCCAGGCTCTGTCACTGACTCATTGTTTATATCTCTTAGAAGCCAATAAAGCTGCTCCAGCGAGTGCAAGCCACCCCAGGCAGGGCTGGTGCCACCTGGCTGCTCAGCACCTCCAAAGCCACAGCTGATGCTGCAGCATCTCTGCTGGGGTTGGGGCCAGAGGGGCAGGGGGGCCATGGGGACCTCTGCCTTGTGCCCATGGCCCCCTCCATCCTTTCCCCTCCCAGAGCCAGGAGGGCTTCTTCCATGGCCAGTGGCCCCAGGGTGGTCCAGCATCCTCCTCATGCCCTTGCTGGACAGTCTTTTGTCAGTGGTGCCCAACAACAGGACAAGGAACAATGACACAAACTGCCCAGGAGGCTCCATCTGAACTTCCAGGAGGAGAAACTTCTTTGGTGTGAGGGTGCTGGAGCCGTGGAGCAGGCTGCCCAGAGGGGCTGTGGAGTCTCCTGCTCTGAAGAGATTCCAACCCCGCCTGGCCATTGTGATGCTGGGCAAGCTGCTGTGGGTGCCCTCCTTTAGCAGGGGAGGTGGAGGATGAGCTCCAGAGGTCTCTTCCAACCCTCCACCATGCTGGATTCTGTGAACAATCTCTGTTTTAATGAATAGGCTTCAGCAATACTGCAGAATCTGACTAATTAATCGAATTAATTAAATGACTGCAAGATAGACAAGTGGCATGGCTCAGTGGGAGGAAGGGGAAGAGAGGAGACACTGAAACTTGTGTGTCCTCTTTCTCCAGAGATGCTGGATTTAGCTTCTCTTGCCTTGGTTCAGCCAGGCAGGTTTGAAACATGACCTGCTCCAGCTCCAGCAGGAATCTCTGCTGCTGTGCACAGACAGAGCCCAGCTGTGCACCCAGGAATTCCTCTTTGGGCAAACCCTTCTCTAGGATTTAAGTTTCATTTTAATTGGGTGTTTTTAGGCAGGCTGGACAGAAATCATCTTGACTCTTCCCTTCCCTTGTGGAAAGAAGCAAGGTTTGGTGTCCTAAATTGATTCCTTTTCCTTCACAAAGGGAAGGTTCACTATTAGCTGTCCCTGCCTCTCTTGCAACTGCCTGGTAATGAAATACTTAATGCCAAGGTGTTTCTGGCACCCTCTGACTTGCCAAGACCACGAGGATGTGCACAATGAAGAAAGAAAAGGCCTGGAGGGGTCAGGGAGGTGTCTCGGGAGGAGCTCTGGAGCAGCAATAGTCAAACACTGTGATGAAGATGTTCTTTGTGGAGGTGAGGTGGCCCCAGGAGCAGTGAGCAGCTGCACAGCCCAGCCTTGCTTGCAAGCACTTGCTCTGCTGGGGATGGGCATGCACTGTGACCTGGGCACTTCAGCCTCCCCTGGGGGACAGCACAGAATCACAGAGTGGTTTGGGTTAGAAAGGCACCTTGAAGATCATCCAAGTCCAACCCCCCTGCCATGGGCAGGGACACCTTCTACTAGATCAAGTTGCTCAAAGCCTTGTCCAACCTGGCCTTGAACCCTTCCAGGGAGGGGGCATCCACAGCCTCCCTGGGCAACCTGTGCCAGTGTGTCCCCACGCGTGGAGATGAGACATTTCCACAACTAGCTCAGTGGTGTTGGTTGATGCCTGATGCCAATTTGGCCACAGCTTGGAAAGAGCCTTTCTGCATTGCAGCAGCCCTTGGCAGGAGCTGTTCCCATCAGCTTCGGCCTGCTAGGAGCAGCTCCTGCGTGTGCAGCCTTGCCCTGAGCTGCAGAGAGAGCCTCAGAGAGCAGAGCCTGAGCTGAGAAGTCAACCCCCTGAGCAGAATAAAGTTGTTCTGGTCTAGCTCAGACCAGGACAAGGCTTCAAGGCAACTCCCCTGGCTCCAAAGGTAGAGCAGTCAGGGAAGGGCTGATCTTCTGGTCTTGCTCTGCCTTCCAGCACTTAAGTATCAGTGTGGCTGAGGCTGCTGTGTAGGTGTGAAGCCAGGGGGCTGTTTTTCCTGCGGGATTGTGCCCAGGGAAGGGGTGCTGTTAGATTTCCTTCCACTGATCTAATCCTTCTGGCTTTCACCTCAGTCAGCTGAGCTCATGAGTCACTCCTAGCTCAGCAAAGGCAGTCCTGGCAAGTTCTGCCAGCCTGAGCCCAGCTCTGAATGAATCCAACCTGGCCTTCCTTCCAGAGACTTCAACCTCTCCTTCTTGGAGTGAGGGGCCCAAAACTGAATCCAGTACACAAAGTGTGACCTCGCCAGTGCTGAGTCAGGGAGACTATCACTGCCCTGGTCCTGCTGGTCATACTATTGCTGACACAGGCCAGGATGCTCTTGGCCATCTTGGCCACCTGGGCACACTGAATCTTCCCCTCCACTTCTCCATCCTTCCAGGAAAGCTCTTCTGGTCTTCTGTGGCTGGTTACCAGGTTTCTAGCTGTAAACAAAAGGGATCGCATTGAAGAGACCAAATGTCCTGCTGCAGGAGCTGCTTGTGAGGCACTGACAGCCACAGGGATAACTCCAGATGTCCCTGCCAAAGGCCGTGGTGCTCTGTGGCAGTCCTGCAGCACCGCACCAGGCAACACTTTGGGCTCTGTTTCATAAGACCACTTAGGTATATGCTTAACATTGAGGATGTGCTTAACTCTGAGGATGTGCTTAACTCCTGGGTTGGACTAGATGACCTTCAGAGGTCCATTGCAACCCAACCCATTCTGTGTCTCTTTCTGCAGCGAGAGCTGAGGCAAGCACCATCCTCCTCAATAAAAGTGCTTTTAATTTCTTACCAGGAAACAAGTTTCTCTGGTTAATAAAACATGATTCCACCTAGAAGGATTCAAGGCATCCTTTGATTCTTCCTTGAGTAGGAATTGAGCTGCCTCAAGTTGTCCTTGAAGAGAAGCAGTGGAAGGGGACAGAATAACTTTATACAGCTGCTGGCAATAAATTATTAAACCCTTTATGAATACAACATATTATCTGTCCCTGTGCCTTCAGGCATTTTCTGTTCCTTTTGTGCTTTCAAAGCAATTAATCTTGCAACTGCTCATCACTTTCCAAGGCAGCCTTACAAGTCTGGAGAAGGTGTGAAAATGGAAGGGATTGCAGCCAACGAGCAGCGGCTGAGCCCAGGCAGCCAGCCTGGGTCTGCAGCATGGAACCATCCCCAGCAGGACATTTTCTGGGGTGGTACCTATCAGAAATTGCAAGTTCCCCATGCTGGGACTCTGATCCTTTTCTTGGAGAGCTGCTGCTGGCTGTAAGAAAATGCATCTTCCTTGCCAGCCTGTTCCTCCTTCTTCTATTAATCACATTTCTCCCAGCTCTCTCATCCCTGTGACCCCTGAGTCACCCAGTTCTTGCTGGCAGTCCTTGTCTGCTTCCCAAGTGCCAAGGAGAAAATTGAGCTGGGGTTTTATTCCTTGTCATAATCCCCAAATCAAACTCTTCATTTATATCTACACTTGTCAGGATTGGTTCACTTGATGTGAAGCCAGACACACGCAAGCAGCTCAGCTCTTCACAGCCTCCCTGCCCAGGCAGCTTCCCCTGCCGGGAGCCAGGGAGCAGGGGAATGAGAGCAGAGAAGGATGCTGCCATTTTCTCTTTTCCAGAAGAACCTCCTAGAGAGGTTCCAGCATCATCTTGGGGAGTGCTTAAGTGCTTGACCCTTGGCAGAGCAGCTTGCTCAGGACAGCCCACGAGAGAGCCCTGGCCCAGGTGGAGGTGCCAGCCAGACTTCTGGCTACGGCAAAGGAGAAGTGGCTGAAACTTAAGCATTGCTGCGTGGCTGTGGGGACCCTCAGGCCATCCCTTTAGACTGTAGCATGGGGTTGAAGACATCCCATAGACCTTCAGGGTCAGTCCCAAGAGCAGGTTGGTGCAGCCACTACTGACTTTACCAGTAAAATAGGGCTTCACTTGTTGCTCCAACAGCCTCTCTGCCCAGATTCTGCAGGGGTGTTGCTTGCCAAAAATGATTTGGCTTGAGTTTGTAAATAGTCTGAGCTCCCCACTTAGGCAAATGCATCCTGGTTAAGAAAGCTTCTCCTGGCTACAGCACAGCTCGTCGGGGCTGGGCTTCTCCATGTCATGGTGGGCTGCAAAGCCTCCCCTCAGCCACAAAGGGAAAGAGCCTGTGGCTTGGGCAGGGCTTCTCATCTGGGAGATAATGGAGCCATCAGCCAAATCCCCTGGAAAGCCGAGGAGCGACTCAGCTGGCAGGTGCTGCAGATCCAACCTGAACTATGTGGTGATTCTGTTAGCATCAAAGGAGGGTCAGAACAGGGCCAGATGCAGCTGCTTGGTGTGCATCAGGAGCACATCCTGGGAAACTCTTGGCAACCGGGATGTGGTTCGACAACACTTTAGGGACAGGTGACTGCAAAGCACAGCTGCCTGAAGTAGTGTGCAGGAGGGATCAGAGAAGGTGGTGGTGGCAGGGGCTGCCCGGCTGATGTTGCCCTTGCTGGGAACTGGACTGTACTCAGCAGCAGGGTCGGGGGCATTGGGGTTTGCAGAGCAGCCAGGAGATGGAGCCCACATACAAGGCTCCAGGGATGGAGTTTCTCTCACCCCTGCCAGAGCAGGCTGAACGGAGAGCAGCAGCTGATCCGGGAGTGCTCTGGTGAGAGGTGGCTCTGAGCATCCTCACACAGGGGGTCTGCAGAATGGGTCACATCACCTTCCCATCTTCTCCAGAGTCCTCCAGGTACAAGTGCAGAGCCACCAAAGGCTTCTTCATCTTGATGGTCTCAACAGCCCCGACTGTCACACACCTCAAAGGACCCAAATGCAGCCCCCTGCAGATCTAGGGCCCCAACTCCTTCACCCCTATTTCAGTTACATGGTTACTCTCTGGTGGGAGTCAGTAAAGCTACTCGGGTCAGAGTGCCCACACCAATTGCCCAGCTTCCCAAAGAGCTTCTCAACTGGCTGGGAGCTCATTCTGAGCAGGCAAGTGAGAGCAATGATCCTGTCCCCAGCACATGGGAGCCTGGGTCCAGAGTGGCTCCAGCAGAAAACATCTCCTGGAGATTCCTGCTCCCTGCAGCTCCCTGTAGGAGAACCTTCCTGGCACCTCCTGCCTGCCCGCGGGGGCCCTGCTCATAATGTCCTTTTATAAGGCCTCACAAAGCCTTCTTGGTTCCTATCCAGGCTGCTAAGAAAGGTTGCCAAGGGTGTCTCTGCACACAATAAGGGGCCTCTGTTTGTAAGGGGACTCTGGCCACAAACGCCTTTTTTGTGACCTCCAACTGAAAACAGCTTCTTCTTTCCCAGCAGAGCTCCTTCCTCTGTCTTGCAGTCACAGCTGACTGCCCAGGCACACAGGGGCTGCTCTGCCAGCAGCCTGCCAGCAGCGATGCTGCTCTCTCCCTTTGCTCACATCCTTGCCAGCCAGCCCTTGGTGCAAGCTTTCTGATGTCTCATGGAGTCCAAGAGCCTCCAAACACAGCTGGCAACACCTGCTAATGATCTTCACAAGGAAATCCTGTCCAGTGACTCAGCAGGCTAGGTGGGAATCCTGCTGGACTGCTCGGGATGTGGCTCCTCCCCAAGCCTGCGGCCAGCCAGGCTGCTTGTGCGTCAGGAGAGGTCCCAGTTGAAGGCCCTCGAGGGGTGTTCAGCTAAATGTCCCAGCTGAAGCCATTGCTGCCCAAGCACATGGCACACTGACTTTCTGCTGGGTGCAGCTCCTACAACCATCCAGACACTCAGCTGCAGCAAGTCGAAGCCACCAAAATGATGCTGAGACTCCAAGCCCCTGGTCGTGCTGGGAGGAGATGATTGTGCTTGCAAGGAGATGATTTACTATGCAAATGAACTTTCCTTCTCTTCAGTACATTAAAGATTTGCCATGAAATTCTTCACTGTGAGTGTGGTGAGACACTGGAAGAGGTTGCCCAGAGAATCTGTGGATGTTCCATCTCTGGAAGTGTTCAAGGCCAGTTTGGGTGGGGCTTTGAGCAGCCTTATCTAGTGGGAGGTGTCCCCGCTCTCTGCAGAGGGGTTGAAACCCTTGGATGATCTTGGACGTGGCCCTTCCAGGCCAATTCTATGATTCTATGTCTCGAAGTCGTATAGAAAAAGAAAATAATTAAAGGATTCTGCAAAGACTTCTGTCTTGGTGGTGGGACAGAGACAGAGACTGAGAGACAGACTTCCTAGAGATGCAGAGCAAAGGGACAAGACACAAGTGCCAGGAAAAAGATCCCCAGTTCCAGAGAGAATGAGAACTACTGGAGAGAGTCCAGCTGAGGCTACAAAGCTGCTGAGGGGTGTACTGGTTAGAGGCTAACTGGAATATTTTAATGGAGAAAATTATATTATAGGCTGTGAAAGGAAAACAATGGTGATGTCTGCTGCACTCATAGGCTTGCTGAGATGTTTAAGAATGGGAATACAAACATAGATAAGTCAGGNCCTACCTGGGCACTGTGATCCTGGGCAAGCTGCTGTGGGTGGCTGGCTGGGCTGGATGAGCTCCAGAGGTCCTTCCCAAAGCCCCTCCATGCTGTGATTCCGTGAAACCCCAGCTCTGCAACAGGGATGGATTTCCTGGGAAGAGTTTTACCCCTGGTCTCTGAGGGAAGTGTTGGAGGGAAAGCTGCTCAGGCTCAGAAAAGGCACTGCTTGGAGCAGAAGATGTGCAGCTACCTGCTGCTCTGCAGCATTGACTCTCTGCCAGCACACAGCCTCACACGGCGGCGGTGAGACAGGTGCAGGCTTTGCTTTCTTTGGTTGAACTGCTACAGCCTAGGAGGGGTGAAACACTGCAGAGAGGTGGGGGATGTGAAATCCATCAGCACATGTTGCTGCCTGACCCAGGCATCTCAGCCTGGCTGGTGTTTGCCCCTCTGGCTCCCCGAAGAGCAGCACCACCTCCTCATTAAGCTGATGGCTGAACACTCAACACAAACCCAGCCAGACCACCCAGGGGTGAAAAGTCAGGTGGTGACATCAGCAACACTGTCCCAGGATGAAGAGCTACTGTCGTGGCAGGATGGATTGTCCTGTGATAAAAATCCAGAGCAGGACTGATGGGCTTGGCTTGCAGAGTTAGCTCTTGAGCAATCCTGCTATGGCCCTGCAGGAAATCCCCAGGGCTGGGAAGGGGCCAGAACCCACAGTGGCTGGGCAGTGACCGAGCATCGTTACCACCAAGTGACCATTAGCAGTGAGTGAGGAGCTCAGAGGCCTGCTGGCACTGGCCAGGCTGCTTCGGCAAAGCTGCTAACAGCCAGAGCAGCTGGTGGCAGAGCCCCAGCCCCTCCCTCCACATAAAGAGCAGAGCCATGTTAGAAAGGTCAGGTGTGAGATGAACTGCTCAGAGAGAGACTTCTTCTGCTGGAGAGTCCTTCAGGGGCTCACCCCGAAGCAATATAAGCTCCTGACCCAGAGCTGAGGGTGGCTGGGTTTGAGAATGGAGAAGAGCTCTGAGGCACAGCAGCCCGTGCTGGGAGCTCAGATACACCACAGATCCATAACTCTCTACCTCAAGTCAGCCTGGCACGGAGAACTTGCAGAGGAATTGGAAAGATTTGTCTTCAGACTGTGCTAAATCCATCACTTCACTCCATTACTTTGTTAATTGCTCTGCCTGAAGACTGTGGAGGAAAAAGGCTTCACGCTCCAGCACCGCCGCAGACCTGCTAGGGCTCTCCTCTCTGCTCTCAGTGCTTACTGGAGACACAAACCCTTGCCTCAGGGTTCCTTGGTGACATGCCCTGATGGATCATCGGCAGGACCCTGTGATTGCTGGTCCCAAGCTTCGAGCCACCTCTGAGCCAGCCTGGCAGGCTGTGGCTGAGCACAGGGACCCGGAACATTCAGCTGGCTTCACCAGCCCCCTTTGAACAGCCTCACGGGAGGGACTCCCCTCTTCTGTCCTCTGGGCTTGTAGCCTCAGATGCTGCTGCAAAGCCAGGTGATATTCTTAATATCACTAATAACTAGTGAGAGAGATCAAGCTGTCCTCACAGAGAGAAACATCTTCCAGGGTAAGTGTCCTCCCCCAGGATAAATGATAACCATTTCCTTGCACACTGACAGTCCCCTCTGGCCACCTTGCTAGCAGGAGGGGGCTTTACCAACCCCCTGACTCCTGCATCATTGTTTGCAGCCATGTCCTAAATCTGGGCTCTCCAGATACAGCTCTGGAAGTCTATGCAGCTCAGCTGGAGGCAGGACAAATAGCTCATCCCATTTCAGAGCCCCCAGGGCTGAGACTGGGCCATTAGGAGATGATGCTCAGAAACAGGAAGCAAGAAAAAAATGCTGCCTCAGGGACCCACAGAGAGTAATGAGGGGACACAGAGACTGTCTGCAAGGCAGAGTCCTGCTGGCGCAGTCAGCCCAAATGTAGGCATAGAGAGAATCACAGAACCATAGAGCCATAGAATTCTTTCACATGGAAAAGCCCTCCAGGGTCATCAACTCCAACTGGCAACTCAACACCCCCACGGCCACTAAACCATGGCCCCAAGTGCCACGGCCACAGGTTTCTTGAACACCCCCAGGGATGGGGACTCCACCACCTCCCTCGGCAGCCTGTGCTAACCCCTGACCACTCTGGCAGCAAATAAATTTTTCCTCGTCTCCAACCTAACCCTCCCCTGGCACAATTTCAGGCCAGTTCCTCTCCTTCTATCACCTGATAGTAGGGAGAAGAGCCCAGCCCCACCTGGCTTCAACCTGCTCTCAGGGAGCTGTAGAGAGCAATAAGGTCTGCCCCCAGCCTCCTTTTCTCCAGGCTAAGCAACCCCAGCTCCCTCAGCTGCTCCTCCCCAGCCCTGTTCTCCAGATCCTTCAACAACTTCCTTGCCCTTCTTTGGACCTGCTCCAGCCCTGAACATCCTTAGTAAAGTGAGAGACCCAAAGCTGAACCCAGTCCTCAAGCTGTGGCCCCACCAGTGCCCAGTATAGGAGGACAATCCCTGCCCTGCTCCTGCTGGCCACAGTATTGCTGATCCAGGCCAGGATGGTGTTGGCCTTCTTGGCCACCTGTGCACAGTCCCAGCTCATGTTCAAGCAGCTGTCAACCAGCACCTCCAGGTCCTTCTCTGCCAGGAAACCTTCCACTCTGTCCCACACCTGGAGTGTTCATGGGGTTGCTGTGACCCAAGTGCAGGAGGCAAGCCTGGACTTTGTTAAACCTCATTCAGCTGAGTCGAGTCCATTGACCCAGCCTGGCCAGATGCCTTTGCAGAACCTTCCTATGCCCAAGCATACAAGAGATGCACAGATCTTGTATTAGTCCCGCAGTTAGACTTTGGAAATTCTCAGCTCTGGGTAGGAGAGGGTTAAGAGAAAGCTCTGAGCCAGGCCTGCCCTCTGGCTCGGTGGGATGCTCCGAAGGAGAGCCAAAATCTCCCCGAAAGGCCTCCTAGCCTTTGATGAGGCTGAAAAGAGCATGTCTCTCATCATTAGAGTCAATTCTTCCAGGATGGCAGGAGGGGCATTGTCAGGGCTGATTAGCTCTGCACGGCTCAGGCCAGCTCCTCTCTCCTGGGCAGACAGATCCTGCTCCTGCCTCCCAGCAGCCTGCCCATCAGCCCTGCTCAGCCTGAGCAGGAGCAGGAGACACTGCACCAAAACCACTGCACCAGGGACAAAGCCTCAAAGCCAGGGTGGAAGCCCTGAGGTTTGTTGCTCGTTGCCCTGGCCGTGGCTGCACGGTAGACGTCTGTGTGCAACTATGGCTGAGGCCAGAGCTGAGAGAATCATATGGGAGTGGGGCAGAGAAGTGAGGTCCTAAGGTGTTGTGCTCTGGGAAGCAAACTACGATTCCAGGTCAGGTTGTTTGGGGCTCTGAGCAACCTGCTCTAGTTGCAGATGTCACTGCTGGCTGCAGGGGTCGGACTGGAAGACCTTTAAAGGTCCCTCCCAACCCAAAGCAGTGATTCTATGATTTCAGTGAGCTTTTCATTCTCTTCCTTTTCCTCTTCCCTCCAGCAATGCCAGAACAGAACTAAATCCCATATGGCAGATTTCCACCTGCTCTCCCCACAGCACCTCCCATTCAGAATCAGCTGAACCATGCCTTAAATGAGACAAGGACTCTGCCAGATGCCTGGAGGCTGCAAAGGTGGTGGGAGTGGATGTCTTCTGCAGGGCATTGCCTGCTGCCAAAGGCTCTGTTCCCAGCTACCCATGCACCTGATTTAAAGGCTGCATGAAAATCTCCTCCTCCAGTCCATGCAAAGAGAAATGGCTTCAACTAATCTGTGGCTGGAGTCAGCTGGGGCAGGTTAAGTGCAAGGCACATAGGGACACTCTCCTGTGTGCAAAATGAAGGCTTTCCTGTGGGCTTGTGCAGAAGCAGAAGGTATTTTCAGATCAGGAGAAAGAAAGAGTATAGAAATAGGAGCCATGTATCACTGTCCCTCACAGAAATGGAATCCTAGAACCAGGGAGGTGCTTGAGGCCCCATCCCTGGAGATATCCAAGGTGAGGCTTGACAGGGCTCTGGGCAATCTGATCTAGTTGAGGACACACTGCTTGCTGCAGAGTGGGCTGGACTAGATGACCTTTGGAGGTCTCTTCCAACCTGGACCACTCTATGATTCTGTGGTAATTGCTTGGCTTGGAAAAGCCCTCTGAGATCATTTTGCCCAGCCAGCAACCCAACGCCCCCAGGGCCACCAAACCATGGCCCCAAGTGCCACAGGTTTCTTGAACACCCCCAGGGATGGGGACTCCACCACCTCCCTGGGCAGTCTGTGCCAACCCCTGACCACTCTTGCCGCAAAGAAATTTTTCTTCATCTCCAATCTCACCCTCCCCTGGGCCATTTCTTCTCATTCTGTCACCTGATACTAGGGAGAAGAGACCAACCCCACCTCACTGCAACCTCCTTTCCAGTCTCCAGGGCAGAGGGCTCCCGAAAATGAAGTCACTGATCACAACTTGGTACACATTGTGTACAAATGAAGGAGTTTGGAGTATTAAAGCTATGGCAAAAGATGGGCAAAAGAAGTCTGCAGCTGACTCTTTCTGTGGCACTTTTCCCCTTCACCTGCATTCTGAGAGTTTTATGAGACTGAGAAAAATTTGCTCCTCCATGCTGCCATTTGCTGTTTGTTTAAGTAACACCAGCTGAGCTGGCAGGCATCTCCTGGAGACAGCCTTCTGGAGAGGAGCTCTGATGCTCTAGCTGCTCATTAATCCCCCAGTGAATATCCTGTTTCCACACCAGTACCAGGGCTGCAAGGTGTTGGTTGCTGGGGCTACAGTGCAGCCATTTAACGAGAGGCTGTTGGTTTTCAGTACTTAATTACAGCAGGGGTCTTGGTGCATGGCATTAAAATTCCTCCACAGGAAAACCTGATCTTAACCCTGCATTCCCACTCGTAACTTCCCATGTCACCACCTCAGTTACTTCCACCTCGTGCCCCTCACTCTTTAGCTCCACATCTGTCTGCAGGAGAATCATCTGCCCCAAAGCAAATCCATTCATTTCTGACCATGAGGCTGCACCTCAAATACTGGATTCAGTTTTGGTCTCCTCACTTCAAGGACATTGAGGCACTGGAGCAGGTCCAGAGAAGGGCACTGACACAAGGAAATCCTGTCCTGAAACATCTACAGATCTCTCCTGACTACAGAGAACACCTCTGGGAGCAGCTCAGATGGAGCCATTGGTGCTGTCAGTGGCTCAGGTCACCCTTTGGGACAGAGGCAAAGCTGTTAAGGCAACATCAAATGCCCTGGAGACAAGGCAGCACTTCTTGGCTGGAGCAAGGCTTTGCAAAGGCCACCACCTCCTGTCCTGGCTGGAAGACAGTTCAGCCAAGGAATGGCATTTTCTTGGCTCTCCCTGAGTGTTGAGGGCTGAAGCACAGCAGCCCCGAGGCTGGTGTCTGCTCGCCGCTAGCAGACGTGCTGGCCATGCCGATTGCTGCCTCAAAGCTGCTCCCTCCAGATGGGTCTTAGCCTGTGTGTTTAAAGAGCATATTTATCTGCAGTACCAAACATAAGCTGCCTGGCAGATCCCCAGATAATGCCCCTGTCCAGCATTGTTTCTCAAACACACAACACTGCTACAAAGGCATCTCCTGGGAGCGTCCTGCTGCTCACTCTGCTTTCCAGTTGCGTTCTCAAACACAGCCACAGCTGCATCTGTGTGCAGCAAGTAGATCCTTTCAGCAAACAGTTCTGCACCAGGCAGTTCTTCTCTTTCCCAACCCACATTCCTGGTTTTGGCAGGTGTTGCTTCACCTCCCAATAGTCTCAAACCTGCACTTGAACATCAAGGAGAAGGTGGTGCCCAGAAACCACCTCGAAGCCTGCTGCCCTCACTGGCAGTGTCCCTGCAGCACCCCTGTGCACAAGAGGCCATGTGCTGAGTGAGGGTTGCTTCTTCCCTACTGCCCTGCCCCACCTTTCCTTCTCTGTTGCCTCTGCTCACAGTGGACACCCAGCAGTAACGGTGCTGAGGAGAGCTCAAAGGGGTGGAAAGAAAAGCGAGAAGCCTTTTTCGTGCTGCTCTCATAAATCAAGCACAGTTTACATTGTAATATTAATTCAAACTGAAAATAAATAAATAAAGCAGCCCAAACCCAGCCCCCCCGAACCTTTCTGGACTATAATGAGGCACTGTTTCCTCCCAAGAAGCCCACGGGGATTACATAGCAATATTCTTCTCGAGCCAAGCGTTACGCTTCCTTGAACAGCTGCACAGGGCTCCAGCGGCAGTGGCACTCATCCCAGACTGTGCCACAGCACTCTGGAAGCACAGAGATGTGAGACCTTTTGGGGCTGCAGATGGAGTGGGAGTACAATCTGCATCTCAGGCAGGGGCAACAGGATGGGGCCACTAGATGAGAATGCAGGAAGTCAGCCTCAATGAGCTAACAGTCCCTCCTTGCCTCTCATTCCATGAACTGTATCCCATAAATCCCACACAAAGCAGAGCCCTGTGCTTCCATCTGTTTCCTTTCTACCTACCCCTTCCCCTCTTGTGCAACCCCTCTGCCCTTGCACCCCAGGTTTTACAGTGCTTCAACCCACTGAGAGAAAGCCACTGTAAGCCTGCTCCCAGCAGGGTATTCCTCCTCCCCAAGCCTCCCCAAACCCATGCCTGGTGTTGCTCTTGGTGGAATTCCAGATATTCAAGCAAGTGAGGAGCAAGCGTTCCTCCTTCCAAGTGTTTTTTCACTTCTAAAATCGGTTTAATCCTTTGTTAAGCCTTATAATATGTAGGTATCTGTGGCTGTACTGAGTTAAGTAGCATAAAACTATTAATCTTGCATTAGTGGTCAGAGCCATTTAATTTTCAGCCCCTAAATATGGTGCTGAGGTGGTCCGAGCTGCCTGGAGGCAGGGGGGAGGGTTGAGGAGGGTGATGTCTTCCACTGCAATTTTGTCTGTGATTCCACCGTGCACAAGACAATCCATACCTGTATTCTGTGTGTGCTCTGCATCTAATTCTGCATCCTCCTTCTTCAGGTGTTTCACAGAGTCACAGAATGGTAGGAGCTGGAAGGACCTCTGGAGATCATCCAGTCCAACCCCCTGCTAAAGCAGGGCACCCACAGCAGCTTGCCCAGGATCACAATGCCCAGGCGGGGTTGGAATCTCTCCAGAGAAGGAGACTCCACAACCTCTCTGGGCAGCCTGCTCCAGGGCTCCAGCACCCTCAAAAGAAAAAGGTTTTTTTCTTATATTTAGGTGGAACTTCCTTATGTGTTCTAGTTGGTGCCCACTGCCCCTTGTCCTGCCCCACTGCAAAGAGTCTGCTCTCTAGTGTTGTTCATGCACTGGAGAAAAGCCCCTGCTCCAGTGTGGTCATTATCCTGGCCTTTATTATCCCAATTACACTTCCCACACCTATCTAGCACCGGGGTGCCAGAGGCCCTTGGAGAACTGATTTCAACTTAAAATCACTAAGTCCTTACTGGTCTGGCCTGCCATGACAGAAGGAAGCAGAATGTGTTGATGTAATCTGGAGACCAAGTTCCTTACCAGCTGTTTCAACAGGGCAGGGCAGGCTGTGGGGCAGTTCACTGCTGCTGAGCTGCAGGCACAGGCTTAACGCCAGCCACTGCTAGGGTGTCTGCTGGCCCACTCACCCTCCTCGTTACAAGGCCACATGTGAAAATTTGGATAAAATGGAATTTAATGAACTTTGTATAAATGTTAGGCTCCGGATCCCAGGGGACCCATGCTTGCTGAAACCAAATTAGCCTGAGGTGGCTAAACAACAGGGCTTACATCTGCTCTGCAAACACAGTCCCCAGTCAATTATTAAATTGATTTAAACCAGCATAATTTCACCCAGGGAAGCCAGCAGCCCGGCCCTTGTCATACTCAGCACTGCATGCACAGTCCCAGTTCTCTTGTTGCTTAGACTCTGAGCAGGGGAGCAGCTCTCCCGTAGTGCTGGTGTGAGACAGGAGCTACCTCCGGGCAGGCTCTTCTGAAGCCGAGCAGGCTATGCTCTGCAGCCCAAAGCCTCGCTGGTGCTGGTGTGCTGTGCAGTTTGCAAGGCAGCTCCAGAGGCAATCTCAAGCCAATCTAACCTAACCCCTGACTTAGCTTCAGTGCTCTGCCGTGAATGTGCAGACCCAGTGCACTTCTGCTGTAACAGCCTCCTGTGTAAATCTGGCAGGTGCAAGAAACTCCAGGGACACCACCACTAAGGGATTAGTATTAAATAAAGACACTAAGGCTTTGAGAAGGAAAGTGGAGAAGAGCCCACATGCCAGATTCATGCATTTGCCTTCTCATAAAAGCCAGGATGAGGGACTTCATGCCTTCAGAGACTCTCTTCTTTTAATGGTGTCTTTCCTCCTGTGATAGATGGAGATTTGGCTTGTGCACAATAAGGTATTCAGAAGACTTAATCAGTAAAATAACAAAACAGCTGTGGGTGTTAGGAGTACCAGGGGGGTGTTAGGAGTTGCCAGGAGTGCCCGTGACCAAAGACAACAGTGCTGCAGTGAGCGTTGGGAGGATCCCAGGGGCCACTCACACTCTGCACAAAGTCAAATTCCTAATCACTGCTACCAGTTCTGCATGGGAGCCAGCAGAGAGCTGTGGACCAGCACGGCACAGGAAGGTCTCTGGGCCGAGCACAGCGAGCTGGAGATGGGGAGCCCTGGGACTGCTTTTGTCAGGAATACCAAGGAGCCAGCTGTGGAAAGGACTTTGCACTGACTGGCTTTAGCAGGGTGTTTTTGTGTACAGCCACAACAGGTCAGACAGAGGGTCACCAAACCAGCCCTGAAGCACAAGGCTGGTGGCTCCTGCTGCTGCTTTCCTGGTCATAGCCAGGGAAGGTGGTTCTGGCTTCAAGCAGCAGAGAAAATGGAAATGAACATCTTCTCTTAGATGGTAAATTACACACTGGTGTCTTTCCCACAGTGGAACCAACTCAGTGTGTGAGGCAGAGGAGGAAAGGGAGCACTGCTAGCAGAGCTAAGAGACAGAGCTAACCCTAACTGAAGTCTAGAGGTAGGTTTATGCATCAGCCCCTCAGTTCACCACTGCCCACTGGCAGGAGTGCAGCCAGCAGAGGCTGGAGTCACACACAGCAGCCAGAACCCACCTGGCCTGGCCTCCCTGCAGCCCCTCTGATGGGCTGACTGGTGCCTGGCAGATGAAAGCTGCTACAGGGACAGCAGTGCTAGGGGCTGACTGGGGAAGGGACTTCCATCCCGGGTACCTGAGTCAGCCAGAGCCATGCTGCAGGGCACCAACTGTTTCCTTGTTGCAGCACCGGTGAGGGTTGGGTGGCACCATTGGGCTCTCTCCAGAAAGGGCAAAGGGGAGGAAGTATCACAGAAGCAGTGAGCTTACAAAGGGGCTGGGGAAGAGGAGAGGGTGGGGAGGCACATATGTTACAGCATCTCGTTGCCTTGATCCTTTTCCTCACCAATGTGATCTCTCTACAGGAGGTGAGACCTCCTCAAACATACCCAGCACCATCTGCCTGTCTGTCTGCCGACGCACCCTTGGCCTGCCGTGGCTAGCAGGGTACGAGTCTGGCACCCATCGCAGAGCTGCCAAGGCTCTTGCTCTACCAAGCCACCACGAGTACCAGCTGCTCTCCCAGCCCTGATATCAGGGGAGAGTCGCCGAGGTCAGACATAGCAGAGATGCTTCTCTGTGTGAAGCGCAGTGTCTGGCACAGCCCCTAACAACACACAGCCTGGCTCTGCCATCTTGTTGGGGTCTTTGTTTTGAACACACAAAACTGCCCTGCCTCTCTTCATCCCACCCAGGAATCCCCCACACAATGGCAGCAGCTCCTCTCTTTTCAGCCCCTTCCCCTAGATGAATGTGCAGAGGGTCACATTCTCCTGGGCTCTGGCAGCAGCTCTGAATGCCCTTCGCTACCCTTGTCCCTGGGCTCCTTTTGGGAAGGAAGGAAGGGAAACAGAGCTATTTTTATAGCGTCTAGGCTCTCCCCAGACTGCCTCCAACTTGCTATTGTTGGTCAATGATCTTTCAATTACTTGCTACACTTGGGACTTTGCTCTGTTCTTGCAAAAAAGGGCTGATGTATTCAGCACTCTCCTTCCAAAGAGCAGGCTGGAGCTGGATGGTCAGGCTGCCCCGAAGAGCTGCTCGCAGACAAAGCCTTTCTTGTAACAAGTATCTGACTCTAAAAGTGCAGATGGCTCTTTTTTTTTTTTTCCTCTCCCTGCAGGAAATTTACCATTCAGTGGTAGTTTGCAAAACCTATCTGTCAGAGATGGCAGGCTGAAGTGGTTTGGCTGTTTCAAAGAAGTACAAGTCAGTTTCCTTCCACTTTTTCTTTTTCCTCTTTACTCTTCACACACTGCTCTGATGTTCACTAGGAAGCTGGAAGTTATCTCAGAACACCCCAGGCCTGCAAAGGAGTGGCTTTACAGAGCCTGCAGCTCTGGGTGGGAGCCATGCTTTCCAGATGTGGATCTGCCTTGGGTCCCCAGACTGTCCAAATCAATGCTTTCCCAAACAGATCATCTGCACAGTTACCCAATGCAGGGCAGTCAGATGCTGGTGTGCAGAGCCTGCACATCTTCAGATGCAGATCTGTGGGTCTTGCCATAAAATTCTTTCAAGGTATGACCTGGAAACAGAAAATCTATAAGCAAACCAGAAGCAGAGCAGATAGAGTGCATGCAGCTCGGGCACTGAGATGGTTTTTGCTGAAGCTGGATGGATCCAGCAGCCTTTGTGCTGCTGCTGCTGAACTGCAGAGTATGAGGCACTGCTGCTGCTGAATTGGACACAAAGCCAAAGCTCCAGAGCTCTTACAGGGCTCTGCATAGACACCTGAGCTAACCCAGGGCTATGGGGGGGTGTTACCATCTTGCTAGCCCCCATTCCAACAATGGTTTGGAAGGGGCCGGTGTTCATTTTCTCCTAATCCCTGCAGTTTAATGAAGTTTGACTCCTGTTTCCCCCCTACCCTAACAATAAAAGAGCTACAGCCCCTGGGCAGTGTGTTTCAGATCTTCATCATTATCTTGCCTGCAAATCCATCAGACCTTTGTTCCCAGCAGCACTTTTAGTTACTATATTTCATTCCCTATTAAGTGTATTTTTGGAGGACCTTTGGCCATTACATCCAAGTCTAAATGAAGAAAAAAAGAGAGGTCAGACCAGACCTCTAGCAAACTCTGAGTTTCCGCCTAAATGCACTTAATAATTGGATGTGTGTTGTCAAACATGCTCATGGCAGGATTTCCAGGTGAGTGGGTGGAAAATAGAGGGTTTCTGCTTACTCCTGCTGCTCTGACACTTGTATCAGATGAGGAATTTGGATGGAAAAAAGCTCCTGATTTGCACAGGAGAAGGAGAACTTGTGCCAGTGTGAGGTCTGGGACATGATCACAGAAAGCAAAAGAAAACAAGGGTGAGTTGTCTGCAGAAAACCTGAATTATGGAGAGGCAAAAAAATAACTGAAGCAAGCCCTTCAAACGCCTCAGAGAGTGCTTTGAATGAAGACATGGCAGTTGTCAAGTGTAGGCTTCGCCCATGCACCTCCCCAGGCAGTCAGCACACAGCTCAGGGGATGTGTTTTGGTCTGGGCCTGATCCTTCTGAGACTCAAGACTGCACTGGTGCTGCAGAGAAGCACTGAGGGAAGAGAGACCCTGGGGGAAAAGAGCTTTTGTGGAGTCACCTCAGTCGCTGGGTCTGAAGTGGAATGTAAGGAGGAAGGCTTTAGTGCTACATGTGAGCTGCTTCTAGCACTGCCAGAGACTTCTTTCTTGCTGTTTCCTTTGGAAAGGTGAGGGGTTTCTGGGTGCAAGAGCAGGTCTCAGTGCTGGCTAGCAGGACGTGCTTTTCATTTCTCCTGCTGTTTGTAGAGCAAGGTGTATGGGATAGGGAAGAAGGACACATTCCTGGAGCCAGACTGCCCTGTGTCATCTGGATACAAGCAGGACAGCTGGAAGGACCTTCAACAGAAGGCATAGGGCTGGGAGATGATAAAGATCTGGGAATCATAGAGCAGCTTGGGTTAGAAGCCAACCCCTCTGCAGTTGGCAGGGACATCTGCAACTAGAGAAGGTTGCTTAGAGCCCCAAACAACCTGACCTGGAATGCTTCCAGGGATGGGACATCTCCCACCTCTCTGAGCAGCCTGGGCCAGTGTCTCACCTCCCTCAGTGTGAAACATTTCCTCCTTCTCCTAAGTGTAAATCTTCCTCTTCTGGCTTAAAACTATTACCCCTTGCCCTGCCACAACAGGCCCTGCTGAAAAGGAAAATGGGCAGAGGATGCAGTGGGTGGAAAGAGCAGGTCAGGTGAGGAACACATAAACTAATGACACTGGGTTCTGAGCTAACTTGAAATAGCTGGTCCCAAGTCCTTGGGAAGGGAGCTATTTCTGGAATTTCAGGTCCTGGAATACAGCTCATGTCACTGGGAAGGAAAAAATATGTACACTGCAGCGTTACAGTTATGGCTCTGTGGGATGTTTTTGACCCCAGATATCCCCACAAGTTGATCCATTTGGAGCTGTGCAGATAAGCAGATCAAGCAGCCACCTTCCCAGGGCAGCTCCAGTGTTTATACATCTGTGATGCCCAGCTCAGCTGTGACTCAGCCATCAGCAATGGTGTTCTGGCCTTATTAATATCAATGGGAGTCTCCTTAACAAGGACCTAATTTCACCCCAGAGGCCAATTCATTAATTAGCATCTCCAGCCATCCTGTCATTGAGCATATGAAGAGGGTAGTAACTTGCCTTATATACTGAGCAAATATGTGCTGAGTAAACAGGCATCTAATTGCACATGTAACAGCAACATGTAGGCCCATAAAAGCTTGGCAGCAAGAGCAAACAGAGGCAAGGGTAGCTCTTCACTCCAGACATAATTCACTGCTGCTTCTACTTGCTCACTGTAGAGTCCTGTCTAAAATCCATGTCTAGGGAAGTGCTTTCTTAACAATTCTTGATTTCACATGCTGCATGAAGTTGTGTGAGTCACTTGAGTGCTGCTCTGATGACATTATTGTTTTAGCTGTGATACCCAGGGCTCTTCCATCCTTCAATGCAATCCCCCCACTTGGTGTGGTTTGCAAAACCACCATTGTCCTGCTGTGGCTGCTGCCAGGAGAGGGGTTTTAATCATTCTACTATTATGAAATATTTCTCTGAAATACAAATAGCCTAGCTACTACTCCGGGCTAGCCTAACTCCTCCCCTGCCCAACCATATTCTTCTGTCAGAAAGACTGCTAATAAAATAAAGAAGCAGTTCAGAATGTTCTTTGCATGTTGAAATTGAACAGATTAAACTTCATTTCACAACAATGATCTCCTGCAGTTAATGCTTCACACAGACAGCAAAAGGGCACAGTGTGAGGACTAAGGAGGTCAGGGAAGGATTTCTTCTGTTGTGCAACTCCAACAGATGTTAGCTGTCTCCAAAGAATTTCAGACTGGCCACTGGCAGCTGCTGAATTCTCCAGTAACTGGACTACTGGATTGTTGTGATGTCAGAACTCTCTCCCTACTCTCACTTGTTGGATGATCTTTTAAACTCTTTATTTAAGAGAGTTTATGTTTTCTTGATTAAAACCAACCATCAGCCACTGCACAGATCAGATTATTTTAGTTATTTGGTAGAAAACCTTTCCATTTACTGATTTTAAGGAAGTACTACAGAAGAAATGGTAGGGAAATGTGTAAGGAGAAATGGCATCTTGTGTTTTTCCACATTGCTGGGAAAAAAACCCCATGCCAGTTGTTGAGCACACAAGCAGTTCTGCTAGAACCGATGCAGGGAAGTTCAACCCAAGTTCAGCATGGGAACAATTCCTCCAAGTTTCTTCTCCCCACATTAACCAATGTTTTTGCTTTCAATCTCTTATGCAACAAGTAGCTGTGTTTGGCAAGGAAGAGGGGAGCAGGTGTTGTGAAAATGTAAGTATTGTTATCTCTGACAATGGAAGTGAATACAAACACATGTGGAAAGAGACGCGGTAGAGGATGGAGGTGGTATCTAACAGCAGATGCCAACCCCAGGCCTGAGCCTGTAATACCTAACTGGCCCATGTGGTACAGAAGCTGTGCCAGAGAAGTTTCCACTGGCAGGAGCCCTTTGGCTTCAGCTGGTGGGAGCAGGTTGTGCTGGCAGCACCTGTGTGACACACGAGGACAATCCCAGCGCAGCGTCATGCGCTGGCTTTACCTGTGCTGGGTGAGCCTCTGATCCCGACTGCCTCTGCGGGCAACCCCTTGCATAATGGCAGTGGATGGTATCTGAATCTGCAGGTTCAGGGCACGCTGGCAGTGGGCTGTGTCCCAGGAACACCTCTGTATGTAGAAATAACCCCCACCTCCAGAAGGCATTCATAGCCTTTTCCTGACCTTTCACACCTTTTTGGCTCTCTGTCTCCTCTGGGTGCCAGCCCAGTAGTTTGAAACCCAACCCACGGTTCCACTCTGCTTCCTGGAGCCTTGAGCAGAAAAGGCAAAATATATGAACAATGGCTTTGTTAGATGCTTGACTGACAAGGAGACACAAACTGTGGTCTTCAGACTGTTTTCTTCCCCATCTGTCAACACCTTTCATTATCCCTGTAACTCACTCAGAAATTACCCAGGCACCTGCTGAAGAGCCTCCTTCAGCTCAGACAGGTAACTAATATCTTGATTTCCAAGTACAAATGAACTGTTTAAATACAGTGAGCTGACTATTTCCACCCAGCCTTTTGTCCCTCTTTGCTTTACTGTGCCTAAACCCCAGTCACCCTTTTTTATGGGGAAAAATGGGAACAGGCTCTTTCTTTGACTTTCACTTAAGAAAGAAATAAATTTCCCAGCTGACCCCATCTTTCCAGATTTGAAACAAGGCATTACATTGACTACCTGAGTAACTCCAGACAGAATCAATGGGAACAGACCAAAGGCAACATTCACTCAAGAATTCCAACAACATCGACCTTCCCACTCCTTCACCCCACTGAAAATGTCAATTACTGTCTGTGCTTCTGCTCCACCCTTCCTGTTGCAAATGGCATCCCTGCTGGCCTGCACACAGAGGAGCTGGCAGCTGTGCCTGTGAACTCAGCAGAGGACCAGAGACTGAACTGCTTCACTTCTTCCTCCCTCAGTCCTTGGCTCCTGTGAATTACGGCCTAGAAATCCTGGGAGAGCATTAGCTTAACTTGTTTTCCAGGGCAGAAAGACCTTTGCAGATCCCTGTTTTCTTGCTCAAGCAATCAAATAAGAAGACAAATGCATCTTCCCAATTTTAAGCAGGAAACCTAAATGATGACAAATGTTCCATGCTGCTGAGCTTGGTGTTTTGGTGTGCCACCATAGTTCTTGCCTGAACAGCACAATGCTTATTTTGCTTAAGCCAGAACTGCTGATGGTGGATCTTGGCATTATCCACACTGTCACTTGGGAGACCCCAGAGCATAACCTGAGCAGGGCTCCAGCCTGAACCGCTCCCACTCCCAGCTGTGTAACTGAGCATCCCATCTCACTGCCCGAATCTCTGCAGCAACCCAGTCTTGGTGTCCTGTCAGTCTGCCAGGGCAGTCTCTCAGAGCTGTGAGAGATCCCATGGAGGTCCACACCTCTCCTGACTTTCTCCACATAGCACAAGACAGACATGGACCTGTCTGGAGAAGGGCCTCTGCTGTGAGGCCAGGCTGTGGGGTTGTTCAGCCTGGAGAAGGCTTCGGGGAGACCTCCTGGCGGCCTTTCAATACTTAAAAGAGGCTGACCAGAAAGCCCCAGACAGACTTTTTAACAGATCCTCTTGCAACAAAACAAGAGGTGATGGTTTGAAACTAATCACAGAGGTCGGACTTAAGACATTTTCTATACTGAGTGTGTTAAGACTTATGGCCCAGGTTGCCCAGAGAAGTGGCAGACCAGGTTGTCCGGGACTGCTGCAGTTGCAGACGTCCCTGCTGGCTGCAGGGGGTTGGACTGGATGAGCTCAAATGGCCCCTTCCAACCCAAACCACTTTGATCCACTGCAAGCCCAGGTGTGAGGAGCTGGCAGTTTGCAGAGCCCAGGGCCACGGGCGGAAGCCCCTGTAGCAAATGACGCCAGAGCGAGAATTCGCCCTCCTCCAAGTCGTATTTTCTACCCTTCCCGTCCCCTTCAGCCAGGAGGCCTCCTGCACGCCTCGGAGCCACACTGAACTCGGCTCCCACGCTCTACCCAAGGGGCCGAGTTTAGCGGAGTGACCGGGGCCCGGGGTGGGACGGACCCGAGGTCTGCGGGGCCTCTGCCAGGGGAGAGCCAAGGCAGGGGGCTCAGGACCCCCAGAGCCGCTGGGGACCACCCGCGGCCCGGTGCCCCCAGCCGCCAGAGGTGTGCGGTGCGGCCCCGCCCCCGCGGCCCGACTGGCTGGCAGGAGGGAGAGCCCCGCTGCCAGTGGCCGGTTTCGTGGTGACGTCATTGGCCGCGGCCCGGCGGCGCCGCCTGCCTGCTGTTGCGCGTTCGTTCGGCGCGTTCCCGCTGCTCTCCCCCCCCTCCTCCCCCGCCTTCGCGGCCACCGTAGCGGGAGCGGCGGAAGCCCCCTCGCCGGCCACCGTCCCGGGAGGCGCCGCGGCGGATGGTCCGCGTTGTCCCGCCGCCCCCCGCCCGCCCCTCTCGGAGTCGGCGGCGTCGGCGGTGGCAGATGGAGCGGGGGGGCCCGGGCTGGCGGGGCGGGAGGCCGCCGCCGCGGAGGTTGCTGTTGGCCTTGCTGCTGTTGTTGATGCCGGCGCTGCCGGGCTTGGGGCCCGCGGCAGCTGCTGCCGCTTCGGCCGCCGAGGAGACGGCGGCGGCGAAGGAATGCGACAAGCCGTGCGCCAACGGCGGGCGGTGCCAGCCGGCCAGCGGGCAGTGCGAGTGCCAGCCCGGCTGGGTGGGCGACCAGTGCCAGCACTGTGGGGGCCGCTTCAGGTGAATCTCCGATGGTGAGGGGGCCGGGCTGCGGGCGTCCCCGGTCGGGGCTCAGCGACATTTAGGGACAATATGGCCGTGGGTGTGAGAGGCGGCTGAGGGAGGTCTTGGGTACGTGGGTAGCACTGGGGGCATGGGGGACGGGTGGGTGTTGAGGGGGTGGACTGTGCGGTGGCTAGGGGACAACAGGGGCTTGGTAGTCCTGCTCTAAACTGCCTAAGGGGGCACTTGAAAAGGGGGGGAATAGGGAGGTCGTGCGAGAAGCAGCTTTGGGGGGCGCAAAATGAGTGGGAGCCTCTACATCTGAGGTTGTCCTGGGCAGGGCCGTGGGTGCGGGAGACAGACCCAGATGACAAGGGTGCAGCGGTAAGGGCTGGCTGGGAGCGCGTGGAGGGGGCACAGGGCTGTGGGTGCCTCTGGTTGAGTCTGCGCGGGGGCAGGTTCGAGGGCAGCAGGGGCGTGGGCATGAGGGGCTGAGCCGGGGGACCGTGGGGTGAAGGGATGCGGGGGACAGGTGCGGGGACAACAAAGATTTGGGTGGGTGCAGGAGGGGAGGTCTTGGAGCGTGTGGCGGCGAGGGGTGACAGAGGGTCACCGGAGCGTGTGTGTGATGGGCTGAGACCGTACAGTGCCAGGGCTGGTGTCCCGCGGGGGCTGCAGGCGTTCGGGAGCTGCGTGGGGAGTAAGGGGGTGTGGGGTGCCCCACCGAGCAGCACCTGGTGAGCACAGGCTGTTGGTTCTGCAAACAGGCGTCTCTGAGGGGGACAGAGGTTGATCGCTGGAGTTGCAGAGGGGTAGCTGGGGGTCAGTGCTGGGACCTCAGTTGTGTAGGCGAAGGGATGTGGGTGGGTGTGGGCTTGAGCACAGAGCCTGGGAGGTGATGAGGTGTAAATGTGAGTAACTGGGTTTGTGTTGTAGCAGGTCTGGAGAGAAGGTAACACCGGAGGGGGCAATGTGCAGGGGGCACACTTAGGGCAGCAGGGGTAGGATGAAGGGTAGCGGATGAATGAGGACTAGTTTTGTGTGTGAGGGTGCTGGAGGCAGATGGGTGCAGTCAGGAGTAAGTGCTCTGTGCTGCAGGACAGTGTGGGTGTGGGGCCAGTTCCTGGGCGGGGGCAGACACGGGAGAAAGAGTGACAAGCAGATGAGAGAGCAACGGGGAGCAGGTTGGAGTGGGGGAGGAAGGGCACGCGAGCGGGTGTTAGGGTTGGGTGGAGGCGATGGAGGTGTTCGGAGAGGGAGCTTAAGGAAGCATACCTTGGCAGACAGCATAAGTAGGTGTTTGTTTTGGTTAAGGGTGAATCTGGGAGAGGTGTGTGCCAGGGAGAGAAGCAGCATCCTGAAGGGGGTAGCTCAGCTCTTGGGGCAGAGGGAGTGTGTGGCAGAGTGCTGCTGGTTCTCCACTGGGGCACTGGGAATAGCAGCCTGGTGGTTTGCAGGGGGACAAGGCCAGAGTTAGAGGATTGAACAGAACAGGGACTGGTGTGAGGGTCCTCCCTCTGGCTGGAGTTTGTTTGTTGGTTCATTTATTTAATTCTTAGGAAAAAAAAAAGGTTAAATGGTGGTTCTGGGCAGGGAGGTGGTGACTCCCTGACTCTGCTTGTCCCGGCCACCTGCACGTGTGTCTGTGCAGGAGAGTAGGGACTGCACAGGGAAACTCTGATCTTTGGGCTTTGCCGTATGGGAAGTGCATTGTCTGCAATGCCAAGACCAGTCTGGTGGTGACATGACACTCGGGTTGTGTTTGAAGTTCTTCCTATAGGACAAGGAATTGGAAGTGGGAAGCGGTTGGAAATGGACCCTGGCTTCTCTGTGGCAGGAGTTTCTGTAAGATGGTTACCTGCTGTGGCAGTGAGAGCCTGTGTGTGTGCGCATGTGTTAGGTGAATTCCCTGGGCAGAGTTGATTCTTGGAAAAGAAGGAAATGACCAAGAAAAGGAGGATTATCCTGGGCAGCAACTGCTTTCTCGGGGAATTCCCTACAGAGAATACCAAGCACCCTTTGCCGATGCTTGCTGTAGGCTTGGAGGAAGGGGAGCTGTCGAAATAGGCCCAGCTGAGGGAGGAAAAACCCTCTGTGTGCTTTAGGAGTTGAGGTTTCTTGATGTTTTCCTGACAGTCTGTAGCTGGGTGTGTGATGCAGCAAATTTAGTGTGCAAACAATGCCAGGCAAACCCTTGGAAGTCAGAAGCTTCCCTTTTAATGTTGTTTTGCTACAGTCATATTTAGAATTTTGTTCTGGTTGAGAAAGAACACTGTGCAATAGCCATTTACCTGCTGCTTCCCTCAGCCACTTGAGGATGTTGGCCATCATAGTGGGACTAGATTGGAATAAAGGCAGAGTTGTCTTTTCTGAATGGCAAAACTGGTGCCACTGAGTGGAAAACAGAAATATCCACTGCTGACAGCCTTTTTTTTTTTAACCTGTTTAACTGTGTTGATAAAGCTTGTTGTTTCCCTTTCATGTGTGGGTCCAGTTTAGACATTCAACTGAAAAGATAATGCATTTTTTTCTAAGTGTTTTATTTAGCTCACTCTTTATTTGTTCACAAGTTGAAGTTTCCAGTACTTGTTTTTAAACGTTGAGCTCTGAAAACAGTGCAGGCTTCTTCAGCAGTGTTTAGAGCTTTGCAGTCACAATCTTCACATGCTTTGGGTTACTCAGTCTCCTCTGAGAGTGGCATTGCAGGGGTCTTTGGTGTGCAGTTGTCAAGAGCTTGGCTTTGAACGGCTGTGAGGTGTTGTTAGATGCTGTAGGTGCAGAAGGGAAGTAGAAGGGCAGGTGCAAATTGTTTTCTGCCTGTGGTATATGCCACATGCTTGTCTGCCTGAAGGAGAGGCGTAATCATATTTGGCATGTTCACCTTCCTGTCCTTATCTGGATGCATATGTTGACTGTATTTGTGGTCTTGACTTTTTTTAATTTCTGTTGAGCACTGGGGTTGTCATGCTGCAAGCTGTGCTTTGCTGATCTGCTGATCCCTGGCATCTTCCTTGGTTAGCAGGGAAGGAGGAATATGGTGGCTTCCTGTTGCAGTCCGACGATGTTCTACTCGCCTTCTTCCTTGGGAAAGGCTGTTTAAGACCAAACCCAGGGCAGAGCGTTTTCTGTCTTGTCTCACCCAGACTGCAGAAGAGGAGCAGGGTTCCCAGTTCCCTGCCAGTTCCCAGGCAGACCTGCGAGGCTGCTCTGACTTGGTGCAAACCAGAAGTGTACCTATGTGTGGTTTCCTCAGCGATCGGTCTTGGCTGTGGGAGTGGCTGCCGAGCAGCAGTGACCTCTGCACGGAGCACTTGTGCTCTTGAAGCCCTCCCTGCCTCCATCTTCTACCCCCACAAGTGACATTTTCTTTTTTTGAGGTGTGGAACCAGCCACTGGAATGCTTTCAAGATAAAGGCCTTGCTTTCAAAGGGAGCTGAAAAGGGGAAATATAGGACGTACCTGGTGTGCTTGTCTCTTCTATTTCTGTACAAACCTCCAGCGGCTTTCGCTGCTGGCTGGAGGCTGCTGCAGGCCTGTGGCTTCAAGCTGCTGTAGTCTGGGCAGGGGAGGACTACTGCTGTGAGGCTGTCATCTGGGAGGGATTAGAAATCTTCCAGTCACAGAGCTGCAGCAGCATGCTGGAGGTAATATTTTAGAGCAGTGGGAACTCAACAGCACCAAAGAGTGAACTTGGCAGCACTGGCGTTGTACAGTCAGAAGGAAGCTTTGAGACCACAAACTCTTCAAAGCACTTTCACAGATCAGTGGCACAGCCTCTTGTCCTGCTCCAGCTGGGTTGTTTCAGCTGTCTGCCTGGCCAGGGCTGCTGAGGGAGGTAAAACACAGGTTGAGAAATGGCCATTACTTGACCCAGCTTTATTGGGCAGGCACTGTGGAGGATTGGATTGACAAATTCAGGAGAGTATCTGGCTTCTGGAGCGGTAACAGTACGGGAATTGTGCATAGAGGCACACCAGTGGGCTGAAAATGTGAACAGGCTTCTGTGGCCTGTGCAGTGAGATCCCAAAGGAGGGTCTGTGTGTAAAGGTGCTGCTGCTTCTGTCACAGCAGAACTTTCTTTTGAGGTGGGAGATGGAAAATGCTGAGCAGTGCTTAACATTGCAGCATCATGACGCTTGGAGAATAAAAGGAAGAGATTAGAGTGTATCTTTTAAACTACCTTTTTATTAATTTAATGGAGGCAGTTATGAGTTGCTGATTGAATGTTATTAAGTAGCCTGTGGTGATACAGTGTCCTTGGCCAAAGAATAGTACAGCAAAGAGGAATTTTATCTCTAGATGATTTGAGTATACCAACTGGAGAGAGCTGCTAGCTGGCAAAGACCTGTCACACTTTCTGTTCCTAAGTAAATGGGAACTTCTGGTCAGAAGCTGGGATGCAACCCCCTGCCCTTTAGAGAGCTACCCGAGGCAGGTGGGAGCTTTAGGAAAGTCAGGAAACTACTTAATGTGTCTAAGGGTGTTGACAATTGGAAGCAAATCAGTTTAAGCGCTGGGATTAGATTTGGGTGCTGCATTTGCCTGCTCCCCATTCTGCTTCTCTCTTTCCATTGGAACATTATCATGCATGGAAGTGATGTTGTGTTCCATGGTGCTGTGTGAAAGGCTGACTCAGGTGCTGAGTGGTGGCAGCAAATGAATGGGCTATTCAAGTAGGAAACACTTAAGCACTATCTGTTTCAAATAAGAGTACACTTGGAGAGGGAGATAGAGCTTTTATATGCTTTTATTTTCTTCTTAGAGGCATTATTTCCAACTCTGGAGTTAGCATTTTGCTAGGAGCTCTGTGTATATCTGTCTACGGATGTGTAATCTGTAGGTCTGTCCCTACATGTATTGAAATGATCTGTTCATTGAGAGGCAAGCTCAGGGCTAATATTTCATGTGAATTCTCTGTTTTAGTGTTTCATCTCAATGCTTTAAGTGTTACTCTTGCTGTTTTATTGGACAGGCTGGTGTTTTACTAGGGCTGTTTTGAGAAGAAAAATTCATCTGTGAGACAATTCAGTATTTTTGAAATGTATCTTTTACACTTTCTGCCTTGCACTGAGCAGCCAGCATAAATATTTGACTCGTGTGAGGTTTTGTTACTGTTTGCAATAAGCTCACTTCTTGCTGTTGCTTTCCAGGCTGTTTTAGGGCTAGGAGTTGATAGGTGATGGTTTGGAGCAGTGAGACAACACAGTGCATGTTGCTCCTTCATGCACATCAGGTGGCTGCGGCGCCAGAGCATTGGTTATTGGCATTGGTGAACACTTCTTGGCTTCAGCCTGGGAGAGAGGAGGAAGCAGTGTCCAGCTGCTGTCTTCTTGCTAGGCACGTCTGAGCGTTGAGACCTTCAGGAACAGTGCAGGTAAAGGATGAGGTTTCTCTGCCTGCTGTTTCCAGGAACACTTCACTGCCTCAGACCTCACTGCAAACTCCTCTTTCTCTGCAGCGGTCAACACGAGAGGCATTTCTGTCTCATTTCAGTGTCTGACTATCAGGGAAGAGCTCCTGAGTCAGTGTAGCAGAAATCGTCTGATCAGGTTTTTCTGTTATTTCATGGTCTCAGTTGCTTTTTTCATGATGGATCCAAAATAAGCTTGTGTCCAGCTGGGTGTTCGTTATCGCCTTAGTGAATTCAACATTTGACACAAGTGCCTCGAGTTGGAACACCAGCAAATGACTGAGGCTAGCACTATTTTCACAGCAACAGCTTTTTTTTCTTGGTATTTCTCAGCTTTCAAAAGAAGTAGGACCAGCAATGCTTTTATTGTGTATCCTGTAATGTTAACTAACATTTGGAATGCACCTGACAGATCTCACTTCCCTGGCTTGTCCCTCTGAAGCTTTGATGAGCAATCAAATTTAACACCAAGAGCTTACCACAGCTCATGTCTGTGAGGATCCATGCTGAAAGTCCTCTATGAGATAATGCTGCTGCTGCCCAAACTGTTGTATTAGGGCATTAATTTATAATACCCTTGGTGCTCTTTTCTTAAAAAGCTGGTTTCCTTGAAGAATTTCTTTCCAATTTGAAGTCCCATGCACAGGGCTTGGAATTAGCTGCTTGATCTGGTAGAGCTTTGTGTTTTCCTCTGCACTTAAAATGTGCTCAACAGGTAGTTCTTTAGGAGTTCTTAAATCACAGCTTCTAAAACAAAGTGAAAAGATACAGTAAAAGATGGAGAAGATGGGATTGTGAATGATGTGGGTTCTTTTTTGGTAAGTAAAGTGGTTTTGGTGGAGGAGGAGTAAGCCACTGCAAACTGAAGCTCCCCCTGAGAAGGACCACACCAATTTTATTGCAGTACTTTGTTCTTTACAGCCACGTGCAGACATCTGCCCGTGTAACCACTGCAGGGTCTTGAAAGCTGGGCTGGAAAATTTGATAATCAATTTTACAGTACAGGACAGGGATGATAATTTGCTTTTGTGCATCAATGTGCTTTGAATCAAATACTCATTTAGCCCCTGAAACACTGCACCAGTAATGGTGTTTGCCTTTTGTTTCCTGCTTTTGTTCCCTGGCTTGCATTGTGGCTGATCCACATAGAGTTAGAGCTTACTTGAGACTGTCAGTAATGCCCTTCCCTCCCTCTGCTTAAAATACTTATTTGGTAGAGACACAGATTGCTTCTGGTTCTAGATACCCTCATGAAAACTCCCTCTCCAGCCTTCCTGGAGGATCCTTTCAGGTATTGGAAAGCAGCCCTAAGGTCCCCCTGGAGCCTTCTCCTCTCCAGGCTGAACACCCTCAACTCCCTCAGCCTGTCCTCACAGCAGAGGTGCTCCAGCCCTTGGATCATCTTTGTGTCCCTCCTCTGGACTCTCTCTCAGCAGCTGTGTCCTCCTTATGCTGGGGACACCAGAAGGTGTCAAGGTGGGATCTCAGCAGAGCAGTCAAGGGGCACAATCCCCTGTCTTGCCCTGCTGGCCACACTCTTCTTGATGCAGCCCAGGACACACAATTCTTGTTGCTTGGTGTAGCTGCAGAGTGATCCACATCTTGTTGAGGAGGGAAATTCTCTCTCATGTCTTCTGCCATTAGCCAGTGCCACTCAGCTTTCTGCAGGCTAATGCAGGATGCACAAACACAGCTGTGACAGTCCCAGTTTCTCTGTTGTTTCTCTCTTGGTTTCCTGCTGCTCAGAGAGCTTGCTTTTCTCTTTGCTTGTTTCTATTATCTGAAAGGACACAAAATAAGGAAGGCTGCCTTAGGAAAACACCCTTGTGCAGACTTCTTTATTAGTCAGTGTTTGTACTGCATGAAAATTTAACACCCATCTCCAAGGTGGTGCTTGGCTGCTCAGTGTATAAGAAGCTTGGCACAGAGGAATTCACCTTTTTTGTGAACTCCTTCTCTGAACTTGGATACAGAAAGGTGAGAAGTTTTTTTCCATTCAGAAAAATTAGGTTGAATTTAATATCATTTCATTGTGAAGGGAAAGAATGACTCTGACTTGAGTTACTCTGCTTTGAAAGCCATAGTGGTTGTTCTCCCTGCTGGTTTTTCTGTCATTACTATTGCTATGGTAAAAAAAAATTACTCCTCCAGTATGTATAGCTTTGAGTTGCTGCTTGTGTTAATGTGTGGCTGTGTGCTGAGTGGGTTTTTGTCTCCTCAGTGTCTCTGTGTGTGTGTCATTCACAGGCTCACAGATGTCAGGGGCTGGAAGGGACCCAAAGAGCTCATCCAGTCCAACCCCCCCTGCCAGAGCAGGACCAGGCAATCCAGCTCAGGGCACACAGGAACACATCCAGACAGGCTTTGAAAGGCTCCAGAGAAGGAGACTCCACAGCCTCTCTGAGCAGCCTGTGCCAGTGCTCTGGGACCCTTCCAGTCAAGAAGTTGCCCCTTGTGTTGAGCTGGAACCTGCTGTGCTGCAGCTTCCATCCACATTCTGTCCTTCCCTTCACCCTTTGGTGCTGCTCACTCAGTGTTGGTCTCGTGGCCCTGTTGCCAGAGGTTTTCCTAGATTCACAGAATGGTTTGGGCTGGAAGGGACCTTAAAGATCATCTAGTTCCAACCCCCTGCCATGGGCAGGGACACCTCCCAGCAGCCCAGGTTGCTCAAGGCTTCATGCAGCCTGGCCTTGAACACCTCCAGGGAGGGGGCAGCCACAACCTCCCTGAGCAGCCTGCTCCAGTGTCTCCCTGTATCTGGGAAAGATCCATGACTGAGAGCCTCCTTGTGCACGTCTGTTGGACTTTATTCCTTGTTACCATCAAGCACATGTTTGAATTCTTCTAAAATAAACTTTACAAGATGGCTTTGCAAAGGTTTTTTTGTAGCCTTCTGCAGCATGTTTCCTGCCTAAGTTGTGCACCTGCCTGATTAATGATTAATTAGCACAACTGATCCTCTGTGAATGCCTGGTGGAGAGTGTCACATGAATTTTATATGATTTCAGAGCTTAGTGTCTCCAGTGTCTGGCTTGGTTGCATACTTTGATCTTGTGTGGAATCAGCAGAGGGGATGCCAAGAAAAGAATCTCCAGCCATTGCAGGACTTCAACTGGGAAGCAGTGTGGGACTGAAGTGCTGACTGTGCAAGGCTGTACTAACAGAAAAAAATCAGGGAAACTCTTGCCTTGTGGCCCATCAAGGGCTTCTGTGCTGCCACGGGAGAACAGTCAATTGTGCCTGAATTGTGAGCAGACAGCAAAGATGTTGGTCCTCTGGAAGAAAAGTACTGAATCCCAAACAGTGCAGAATCAGAGAATGATAGAATCCTTTGGATTGGAAGGGACCTTTAGAGGTCTTCTAGTTCAACACCCCTTAAGTGAGCAGGGACATCTGCAACTAGAACAGGTTGCTGACAGCCCCAAAGAACCTGACCTAGAGTGGTTCCAGGGATGAGGCATCCACCATCTCTCTGGGCAACCTTGGCCAGGGTCTCACCACCCTTAGGGTAAAACATTTCTTCCTTCTCTCCAGTCTAAATCTCCCTCTTTTAGTTTCAGACCATCACCTCTTGTCCTGTCACTACAGGCTCTGCTAAAAAGTCCCCAGCTTTCTCATCAGCCCCTTCAAGTACTGGAAAGCCACCAGAAGGTCTTCCTGGAGCCTTGTCTTCTCCAGGCTCAACACTCCCAACTGCTCCAGCCTGGCCTCACAGCAGAGCCCTTTCAGCCCTCCCAGCATGGCCGTGGCCTCCTCTGGCCCTGCTCCAGCAGGTCCCTGTCTGTGCTGTGCTGAGGACTCCAGAGCTGCCTCAGCACTGCAGCTGAGGGCTCAGCAGAGCAGAGGGGCAGAATCCCCTCCCTGCCCCTGCTGCCCACACTGCTGGGGATCAGCCCAGGGCAGGCTGGGGCTGGGCTGTGAGCGCTCGGTGCCAGCTTTGCACCCAGCAGCACCTCCAAGTCCCCCTCCACAGGGCTGCTCTTTTCATCCCTCAGCCTGTGTTGATACAAGGATTGCCCTGACCCAGCCTCAGGACCTTGCCCTTGCCCTTGAACCCAATGAGGTTCACACGTGCCCATTTCTCAGGCTTGCCCAGGTCCTCCTGGGTGCCAGCTTGTCCCCAGGCATGTCACTGCATCAGCAGATAGCTGCTTCTGAGGTCACTGGTGGCCCTGTGATTTTCATTCTTCTCAAGTGGAAGATTCTAAGTGGAGATCAGGAACAGGCAGGATTTGTCAGCTGCTTTTATTTTTGTTGTCAAATGTGGCACTAAATCTCTCCTAGAAGACCCTCTCGGTTTCCAGATGTAGGTGCTTATAGTCGCTGCCTGCTGGCAGCTGCCAGCCTTGGTGCCCTTTTGTTACCTGATTGATTTAGTGCAGTCAAACACCTCACAGCAGATCCTCAAATCTGGGTCAGTCGGTGTCTGCTCCTCACAAGCACAGGTTGCAGCCATTCTTTAAAGTCAGTGTTTTTCATTTTGGGAATGGTGATGGGTGTTTAAATGTGCCCTCCTTCCACTTCTGGAGTATGAATCATTTTGAGGAGGTGGTGAAGTGCTTCACAAAAGCAGAACTTGACTTCCCACCTGTGCACTTCGGGTTTTTAAGCATCCATTATAATGGTGTGGGACATACTTCTTTGTATGTTGTTTCTAGTGAACATCACTGTAGTTTGCTGCTTTTACCCTGAACTCATGAGATGATCCTAAAGTAAATTGGGGTAGTAGTTTGTGATCATTTGCAGCTCTGAGTAACCTGAGCTGTTGGAGAGTTTGGGGGGAACATGTAAATGTCCAGTATGTGCCTGATTCCCCAGTGCAAATGGCTGTTTGACTGTGAAAGGATGGGCATTGGGATTTCTGGTGGGAAACAGGAATGTGTGTTTCAGCTGGAAAAGCTGCAGGGAATTGGCAGCCTGTGTCCTTTCTAACAGCACCTAAGGAAGAATAGGAAGGGAGTAAGGGGGAAAGCCAGTCCTGAAAAGGGGAAGGGAGTGAGTAAAGGAAGGACTGCCCAAGGTTTGCTGCTTGCCCCAGTGATCTCATCTGAAAAGTGTCTGAAGCTGATACCAAATTTCTATTCTCCAGTTCTGCTTTTCAGCCCTCTTGCTGGGTGGCTGTGGCATCCTCATGGCAGATATGACAAGATCATAGAACTGGGACTTTGGATTTGAACCAGGCTGAATCATGGGATCCCAGCATGGTGGGGGTTGGAAAGAACCTACGGGGATCACCTCCTCCAACCCCTCTGTTGGATCACCCAAAGCAGGCTGCCTGGGAGCATAATGTCCAGGTGGGGTTGGAATCTCTCCAGAGAAGACTCCACAACCTCTCTGGGCAGCCTGCTCCAGGGCTCCAGCACCCGCACAGCAAAGTTTCTCCTCATGTTCAGATGGAGACTCCTGGGTTCCAGTTTGAGCCCATTGCTCCTTGTCCTGTCACTGGGCATCACTGTCTGGCCCCATCCTCATGCCTCCCACCCTCTAGCTATTGATCAGATCCCCTCTGGGGCTGCTCTTCTCCAGGCTAAATGACCCCAGGGTTATCAGCCTTTCCTTCTCACAGAGATGCTCCAGGGCCATCAGCATCTCTGGAGGTTTAGAGACATATTTTAATGGCACTCTTATGTGGCGACTGGTATCCATCTTGTCTGTTCTGAGAATAATACTATCCTACAGAAGAGATGTGGTTAATGTTTCTATAAATATGACTAAATCATCCTCACTGAGTCTTACTGAAAAGGATCCTGTGTGTTAAAAGTCTGAAGTTTAAATGTGATCATAATTTCTCTTTTCACTGCTGAGAGGAATTTATCCTGTGGAATTTAAAAGGAAGAAAAAAAAGACTGTGTGAGTGGTGTTACCAAAGCTGCTCAAGGCATCCCTTGTCCTAAGGTTTGCTTGCTTTTGGAACAAGATGTGTGTGTATGGGAGTGTGTGTGCCATGGGACAAGGTGCTGAAGAAGACCTCCTTTGCCATGCCTCCAGCCTCCCAAACCCACTGATCTGTCAGCATCTGGAGGCAGGCAGGCCAGAGGCACAGTCTGAGTGCAGATGTGAAGGGCCAGAGCCTGGCCCTGTCAGATGTAAGCAGGACACTGCACACGAGGCTCTGGGGTGCTGCTGAGGTCTTGCAGCACTGCTGGTGCTGCTGGCTTGCAGAGCTGCTGTACTGCTCTGGAGCAAGTTGGTGTGGCTGGGCCAGAGGCTGTTCTGGGGCAGCTGGAGGGAGATCTTCCCAGGTTGTGGTTTTGTAGGTTGCTGTACCTTCAGGCATCTCTTTCTGGGGTAAGAGCAGAGGCTGTGCTATGGGACTCAGGGCATGCACAACTGCTGTGATCCAGACACATTTCCTGTTCACATTTTGTGCTGACTTCTGTGTTCCTTCTTGGTCCCCACATCTTCCATCCCCTTCTAGCAAGGAGCTGCTTTTCTGTAATCTCCGGAGAAGGATTCGAGACCTTCTCTTTACGCCACGGGTGAGGAGGAGGGAAGGATGCTCTGCCCTGTTGCTTTACAAACCTGCTGCAGTTTGGAAGCAGCAGGAGAGTGACCTTCCTGCTCCTCTCTTAGACCCTGCTTCTCTAGCAATGCCTGAGAAAGAGATTTTACTTGTCCTCTCTCGAGGCTAACGGAAGTCGGCTCTTGGAAAGGGCTTCCTTGCTTTTACCTGTGAAGCTGGAGAAGTAACTCTGTGGGAAACAGCTGTGTGTGTGCCCATCGATTTCTGGTTCCACTTGAATTTCTTGTACATTTCCTATTGATTAAAGTTCTGATGGAGTCACAGCCATCAGATCTGCAAAGGCCTCAGCACACCGCGGCTGGGCTTCACGGGCTCCTCTCTGGGCATCGAGGCTGCCTTGCTTTCCTGTAGCAGAGTCAATAAATAGCAAGTGAAGCCCTGTTGTTCACTGAAGGAAATCTTACTGTTCAGGTTTATAAAGGCTTACAGGCTGCTGTAAACACAACTGGAATTGCTGATTCCTGTGGTGTCTGGTAGCATAACAATTTTGAGAGTGGTGTGGCCAAAAGCAACAAATTCACACTGAAAATTGAAGAGTAGCTGGGTGAAGGCCAGGATCCATGAATATTGGAGGAGATAAACCACCAGGAGTGATTTCTGTGTTATCTCTACCATATCTGATGAACAGGCTGAGCATTGGAAGCCCTTTGGGAGTCTGGGCTGTTGATGGGCTTGTGATGGGCTGAAGATTAACAGCAGCTCAGGACTGATTTGGCATAAAATGCCAGATTCCCCTTTAATCTCCAATTGAATAAAAACCTCCTGATAGCTATAATTTAATGGGGTTAAATGTGCACACACACATAAATACACCTATCTCTCTCTACAGTGACTGTCTGGCAATTTGACAGAGGCATTTCTGCTAATGACTTAGGGTGGAAACCACTCTGTACCCAACAGTCTTTCTGCAAGCTTTCCCCTTGGGCCTACATGGTCATTATTAGCTCTGCAATATGTAGGCAAAGCCTTCAAAAACTATTTAGTTTTACAGAATCCCATCATGGTGGGGTTGAAAGGAACCTCTGGAGCTCATCCACTCCAACCTCCTGCTGAAGCAGGGCACCCACAGCAGCTTGCCCAGGATCACAATGGCCAGGCAGGTTTGGAATCTCTGCAGAGAAGGAGACTCCACAACCTCTCTGGGCAGCCTGCTCCAGGGCTTCAGCACCCTCACACTAAACAAGTTTCTCCTCCTGTTCAGCTGGAGCCTCTTGGGTTCCAGTTTGTGCCCACTGCTCCTTGTCCTGTCCCTGGGCACTGCTGATGAGTCTGTCTCCATCCTCGTGCCCCCTACCCTTTAGCCCTTGCTTAGCACTGATCAGATCTCCTCTGGGGCTGCTCTGTTGCAGGTTCTCAGCCTTTCCTCCTTCCAGAGCTGCTCCAAGCCCCTCAGCATCTCTGTAGCCTCTGTTGGACTCTTCCCAGCAGTTCCCTGTCCCTCTGGAACTGGGAAGCCCAGAACTGGAGTCAGTACTCCAGATGTGGCCTCTCTAGGGCAGAGGCTGAGGAGAGCCTTGCTTGACCTGCTGGTCACACTCTTCTTAATGCATCCCTGCCCATTAGTGGCTTTCTGTAACTTCTGGGCAGAAGAAGAATAGTAGGAGTGGCAAATTTCTACATTTCCTTTTTGGGATGTTCTTTTTCTGGCAGTTAAGTCTGTGTCTCTTAAGTGTAAAACCATTGTAGTGTAGGCGAAGCATGGAATTAAAATGATGATTGTGCAGGTCACTCGATTGTCTTTAGTATATAACACTGTGATTAAGTGATGGGGCTAAGGAGGAAGGGAGGCCAGGTCAGCAGTGTGAGAGAGATGTCCACAGTAGTTTTGGTACCTAATATAGTTCACTTCATACAGGAATTAATCCTGATCTCTCCCTGTGAGCTAAGGGCTGACTGAGTACCTTGAAGATCCATTTGCTGGCACTGATGCTGAGACATTCACTTACAGGTAGAGTAAACCCAAACTTCCCACCTGTGCTGTTTTGTGACCCTGAAATGGAGTGAGATGTGCTGAGCTGCCTTTTCAGGAGCACTGTCCATAGGCTGCCTGGGAGATGACATTGGCACTGAGTAGTTTAGATGACTAAAGGACCTTCAACCTTATGCCAGGTTGTCTTTAGAGATGCTTCTGCAGGAGCTTAGCAGGTGTAGATGAAGATGAAGAGGGTGCAGCATGCTGTGCTTCCTGGTGACATCAGTAGCAAACCTCTGGCAGCAAGTGGCAACAGAATTGAAAATGGGGCAAGGAAATTGGCTGTGCATCACTTAACCAGAAAACCCAAAACTGATCGTTTCCTTTCTCATAGTCATGGTTTGTCCCTTGGCTTCTTCCCTGTGTTTTCAAGGGAGTTCAGTTCCAAAGGGGTGTAGCAGGCTTCCCTCTGCAAGTGAGGTCATGCAGGGCAGAATTACAGGATTGATTTATGAACTGGTTAACTGCTCTGATGCTTAATTGATTCAGTACAAGTAGGTACTTTGTGGCCCTTGTAGACTGGGGCTGGAGTGTTGTCAGACTTGTGATGCAAATCAGAGGCTTAGCTGTCAGTCTAAAACTGGTCTTAAGGAGAGGTTTTGCACAGAGCAGTGTTCTGGAGAATGCCAAGTCCTTTCCCAAGCTGGCTGTTGGACTGCAGAGCTCATCCTGAGCCCTGGCAAGGTGAGAGTGGCACACATGGATACATCTCCTAGTACTGGTTTGTGCTGAGGGACACTGGAGGAGCTCTCCTCATAACGTTTGAATTGTGTTCCCCCAAAAAGAGTCCTTGCTGGACGTCGTCTGGAGGATGCATGCCACTGGGGTTCCTGATCACTGCTCCAAACCATACTTTCTGCCTCTGTCATTGCTACTCTCTTTATCTTAATGCTTTGGTTAGGTTTTTGGCATATCCTGAATTCACTCTTAAAATCCTTTCTCCATGTAATTATCATTGAATTTTGCCCTTGGGCAGATGTCTCATAAGTTTTTAAGAGCAGTTTTAAAAATAGTGAGGGTGAAGAGCTGGTCATAGAAAGTAACATTACTTGAGTCTTTGGATGGTGGAATAGTGATGTGCTGTGCCTATTAAAAATAAGGTGTGGGGAAGATGATCTGTGTACCTGGAGGGACATCAACTTGACCTTGAGAGCAAAGGTGAAAGGAAGTGGTGGTTGGAGACAGACAGAGGTTGCTAGATAGATTTGCTCTTCAGAAGGGATGCCCTTCTGAAAAAAATGGCACAGGATCCCATTAGGGATTTTCCTTCTCTCCACATGGAACCTTCTGGGTTCCAGTTTGTGCTCATTGCCCTTAGTCCTGTCACTGGGCTTCACTGAAAAGAGTCTGGCTTTATCCTCTTGATCCTTTTAGCTGTTGATAAACTTTGTCTGCTCTTCTCCAGGCTAAACATTCTCAGGTGTCTGAGCCTTTCCTCCTCAGAAATCAAAGGCAGAAGGAACAAAGTCCTCCTCAGACACCAGCCATTGAAGGAGAGGTTTGACCCTGGTGATCCCTCAGCTTCCTCCTGAGGATCATGTCCATGGGATGCAATCTCTTGTTGGGCAGTTTGGGTGCCATCTGTCCTGTTTGCTCTTCACTGCAGGTACCACCTCTGCCTTCCTGCACCCCAAGGTGGCACACAAGATGTGGCAGTGCCCTTGGTGTGCCCGGGAGCAAGTGTAAGGCAGAGCCTTTCTGCACTGCAGCCCTTGGCAGGAGCTCTCCCCATCAGCTTCTGCCTGCTAGGAGCAGCCCCTGGGTGTGCAACCCTGCCCTGAGCTGCAGAAAATGCCTCAGAGAGCAGAGCCTGAGCTGAGAAATCAAATGCCTGAGCAGAATCAGCTCTGGTGTGGCTCAGACCTTGACCAAAAGGCAGCAGTTGATGAGGTGTTAAAACAGGTGGAGTTTAAAAGGGGAGTGTTTGTTGGGTAAGATGTTGGAGTTGGAACTTGGTTTAATACTTTCATTCGTGGCCTGGGCAGAGTGCCCAGATGTGCACTGCCTGTGTCACTTCTGACGTGGTCTCTGGGCACAGAGAGCTCTCTGTCATCCTGGGAAAGCAGGCTGGGAGGAGTGACAGAATGGGGATGAAAGAGCCTCCAGCAGTGTGGTGTTCTGCTCACAGCCTTCTGCAGAAGCAGCCCAGTGAAATGAAGTTACAGAGAACAGGGGCAGAAGCAGTAATTGGTCTTTGAGTGGTGGTTGTTTATCAGAATGATGAATTTCAGGAGACAAAGTAAAAAGGCAGTGAGGAGAAGGAAGGAAAATGATACTATAATTCAGAGCACTGGGAAGAGCATCTCCTGGGTACTATCATCATCCTCCGATGAAGTGTTCTTCCTTTTAATCACCTGTTAGCAAAGAGGGTTCTTCTATTCTTGTTTTTAGGGGGCTGGTTGTTACTTAGGCTTAAGTTCTTTATGTCTATTGATTAGCAAATGCTGGTGCCTGCAGCTGGCTCTCACCAGCCTCAGAAGCTGGGAGTGTTCCTTCAGCAGTGCTTCACAGAAACTGTTGTTTCAATTACTGAAGGTGCACTTTGCTGGGCATGCAGCAGTCAGCCTGTGCTGCGGAAAATGGAACAAATCCCAGTTGTGGAAGTGAAACAAGCCCTGGTGTTCAGTCCATAGAGTCTGAGGATTCCCTTCGGCACCAGCCACCTGCCCACCCTGTGCCTCACCTGCTGTGCAGCCTGGGGATGTCCACTCAGTGCCTTGCAAACTGGAACCAGTGACTGCAGAACCTTTATCAGGCAACGTTCTCTTGTAGAACCTATTTAAAACTGGAGTAGAAGTGTTTTGGGTTTTTTGCCTCCATGTGTTGCTCCTCCAGCTCACAGCTCCCGTACAGGTGGTTTGTTCTGTAATGGTTACTATGAAACTGGGAGCAGCCCTGCAGAAAAAGGGCTTGGAGGGTACTGGTGAGTGAGAATCACACAGTCACCCAACGTTAGGGGTTGGAAGGGACCTTGAAAGATCATCAAGTCCACCCCTCCTGTCAGGGCAGAAGCTGGACACCAGGCAACAAAGCACATTTGCTGCCCAGAAGGCCCATGGCATGCTGGGCTGCCTCAAAAGCAGTGTGGCTGGCAGGACAGAGGAGGCTCTGCCCCTCTGCTCCGCTTGCTACAGATGCCAGCCAGGCACGTTTGCACGTCGCTCTCTCTTCCCTAGATGCATAAATAATTAGAAATGATATTTCAGGTGTTGCAGCCTTTCTCTTAGGTCACAAAGTGTTTCTTTGCACTACAACTTGGAATGATATTGTGGGTAACCTTGCCATAGCTGTGCACTGGCACACAACCTTTACGTGAGGCTCTCAGCTGCTCCCCTTGCCAAGGCAGCTGCCTCTGGGACATGTGAGGATGTGACAGGGGCAAGCAGGAGACTAAATGTTCTGCAGCAAATTAGTGGCTGGAGGAGGTTCTGGTCTATCAAGGCTCCTTTGGCACAGCAGTGTGTGCTTGTTGACAAGTCACAGCACTGCTCATGTAGAAATAATTTTGGCTTCAGAGAAAAGAGGAGGAAGAACTGTAAAATGAGGTCTGCTTTGTAGTGGAGTTTGGAGTGGTGAGGATGGGCAAAGGACATCTCTGAACCAAACCCATAATGTATGAATCAGCTGCAGCTTTTACTACCTGCTCTCCGTGCCTGAATTACTTATTGATTTTTATTCCACCCAACATTAACAGTGGGCAGTCCTGCCTGGCTGAGGCAGTAAACCTGCCAGGCAAATAGTAACTGAATTGTTTGGATTTGGAAACAACAGCAACCACTTAGGTACAAACCTTGTGGAAAGGGCCTGTTTGCTCTCTGATGTTACAAGAGGCCGTTGTGAAAGGTCCTGCCCTGCAGGGGGTGGGATAGTTTAATAATAGTGTTTGGCCAGAGGCCTGACTGCTTTCAAGGATTGTGTGTGTTTGCTGTTTGTGAAACGCCTCTGCAGTCTTTGGCCACACAGAGCAGAAAAGGGTGTCCTGAATTAATATTTTACTTTGGAGGCCCAGCTCTTGAAAATGCTGAGCCTTCAGGGTTTATCACTTCTTGCTCTTTCTCTCTGCAGAATACCTGCCCCCCGATTTAGAAAATGGTTTAATTCATTGTGTGGCTGACGGGAAGAGTTTAAATGCTGCTGAGCCCCGCTGCTTTTGGGGTGTTATTGCTCCTCTCATCTGAAACAGGTGCCAGCTGCTGCTTTCTCCTCTCTAATATTTAACTAGCGCCCAGCACTCAATCTGCTTCAATTTTGCAGCTAAAATGGCAGCATTTCCTGGGGAATGTCATTTCATGATGTGAGAGTTGTTGGGTGCAGTTCTGCTTGTTGAACTTCCTGAGATGAGAAATCCACCCCCAAGTAAAGAGTTCTGGAGTAGAGAATTTGCCTGAATTCTTCATTTTCTCTAAACCAGGGATTGTAATTAGTGGGGCAATGTGATGAGCAGCCTGCCTTAATCTAAACAGAACTCACATTCTCTCTGCAAGTTTTGTCTCTTTCCCAAATCAGGCTGCAATAAATAAATTAAATACTGAGATGCAAAAAGCTCAAAATAGCAGCACAGGGCTCTTGGCAGGCAAGAAAGCATCTGCTTCTGCAGGTGGGATGAAGGAGGAAAACAAGTTGGGGCTCCATCCTCATCTTGCTTGGCCTCCTGGTGGTCTGTCTTGATAGGTCCCCTTCATCCCAGGGCTCATCCCAGATGGACACTTCTAGGAGCTGGGCACCACCTTGCTCTCTGCTTTCCTGTGAGTTGGGAAGAGTATTCCTGGAATCCCTCTCGTATGAAGACAGACTGGGAGAGTTGGAGTTTTTCAGCCTGGAGAAGAGAAGGCTCCAGGGACACCTTCTGGTGGCCTTCCATTGCTTAAAGGGGACAATGAGAAAGCTGAGGACAGACATTTTGTCAGGGGCTGTTATGACAGGACAAGGGGTGATGGTTTGAAACTAAGAGAGGGAGGTTCAGACTGAAGGGAAGAAATATTTTACAGTGGTGCTGGAGATCCACAGGTCCAGGCTACCCAGAGAGGTGGGAGATGACCCATCCCTGGAACCATTCCAGGTCAGGTTGGCTGGGGCTGTGAGCAACCTGCTCTAGTTGAGACATCCCAGCTGGCTGCAGAGGGTTAGAATGGATGAACTTTAACGATCCCTGCCCACCCAAATCATTCTGTGATTCTGTGTTTGGTTTTGGGGGTGGCAGTTTTGTACATTCAAGCTGAAAGAGTCCCAACACAACCCAGACTGGGGTCCACACCCAGCCACATGCCTGTGGTTCTGATGCTTGGGATGCTGACAGGGACTCTGGAATGGGATGTGTGGTGTGTAAGATTGTGCAGCTGTCAGGTTATAGGTTTGTCTTTGAAACCACAGCATGCAAACGTTCTGAATTCGTAGTTAAAAGCATCATAGAGTCACAGAACGGTTGGAGTTTGAAGCGACCTTTAAAGGTCTTCTAATCCAACCCAAAAAGCTCTGTAGAGTCCACTGTGTAGCTTCTCCAGTGTCCCAGCAGTGGCTTCAACCCTACTGGATGTGCCTGGCTGCCTTTAAAGTGTCAAAAGCAGCAGCAGTCCCTGAAAACTTGTCCAGGGACTGGTACCTTTTGTATTTTTCATTTGTCACAGAGGAATTTATTACCATGATTGTTTCCCTTCTCGTTCCTGTTCTATAAATTACCTCTGGCAGCTTAATTTCAAGTACAGGAGATGAGAGGAACTTGCTGACTTTATAATGCAGTGATACGTTTGTGGTTAGGTCTGGGGAGCATCCAGCTTGGGATTTCCTCCACTGAACCATCTGAAGCTTGGTGTTTGCTGTGCTAAACAGCAGAAATGCATCCTAAGCACCAAGACTTCCCTCAACGCTACACCTGTATGCGTTCATTGGCACAGCAGCAGGGCAGAGAGCTGCTTTGGGCCAGGAAGCAGAGTGAGGAGGGAAGCAGTGCTGCAGTCACATCAGCACCCTGAAACCCTCGCCGGGGACACAGCCTGGCTGGGTAGACAATGCAGCAGTGTCAGAGCGTGCCAGAGGGATGCACTGCACGTGGAGTGGGGTATTGCTTTCTGCTCCAGAGCACTGCAGAAGTGGTTCTCCTAATCCCTCCTCCTAGAGTACAGGGAAGTAGCCATTTTCATTTCAGCAATTTTAAGGCACGAGTGAACTTTTTGCAGGGCGTAAAGCTGCTTGCAGTAAGTGTGCAGTGTTACTCTTACAAATAATCCTAGAAACACAGAATGGTTTGGGTTGGAAGGCACCTTTGAGGATCACCCAGTCCAGCCCCCTGCAGCCAGCAGGGACATCTGCAACTACAGCAGGTTGCTCACAGCCCCAGACAAACCTGACCCAGAATGGTTCTGAGGATGGGACATTTACAGCTCCTCAGGGCAGCCCAGGCCAGGGTCTCACCTCCCTCACAGTGAACAATTTCTCCCTTCTCTATAGTCTAAATCTCCCTTCTTTTAGTTGAACCCCATCACTCCTTGTCCACTCAACGTTTCGATCAAAAGAGTGTTTTAAGACATCTTTCTTATGAACAGAGATAATGAAGAAGTGCAAAACCTTTTCCTTTCCTGTTTTTCTTTCTAATGTGAACAAAGCAACATTTTATTTTATTGTTAGTGGATGTTACCAGAGCGAGGAAGGAATCCTTATTTAGGCTGAATCCTAAGGAGGTGGGAGTTTTATTTGGAGCAGTTAGTTGAGATGTGGCCTGTGAGTGCTGCCCAGCTTGGCACTGCAGCGAGGGCTGGTTTCAAGACGTCGCCGAAGCAGCGTTGAGCCACCGGCTTTGTTTTTGTTGCTACAAATCTGTTGGGAGCAGATGGAATTTCAGCTTCTTTCCTGCCACTGTCCAAGAATAACTTCTTTCTAAGTCGTTTTAGAAGCAAAGGGAAAGGTGCATATGGAGGTGGAAGCGATCGTTTTTGCAGCTACGCCTTCCCTCGGGGAGTTTGCTCTTTGCTGCAGTCCTGCCCCTCCGGAGCTCCTGCACCGAATGACCCCCACAGTTGTATTCTCTTCTAGACTGACCCCGGTGCTCATCACACAGTTCAGCTGCTGGAGCTGTTTTGTGGGGGGGTTATTTATGTATATTTTTCAAGGGAGGATTTCTCTGCTCTGTAGTGAGGATCAAGAGAGCTGCCTTACTACGAGAGGTAAAATCCCATCTGTGCCTCTGCAGCCGAGCACTCGGCCAGTGGCGGTTGTGACCTTCCCTGCACCACCGAGCTAGTTCACAGGCAAACACTCCAGAGCTACTTAGCCCATAAAGAAATGCTAACACATCTTGGATTAGAGAGATAAGATAAGGAGCCTGAGACTGCCTGACACAAACCACAACGCAGTGCTGTGCGGAGTGTATTGTGTCCAAATCTTTGACCTTTCATCCAGACATGAAATGGTTTCTCATGGTCTTTGCTTGATTAAAATGCACTTTAAAAGTCCCTTTGGAAGCATTCCGTTCTTTTGAAGTAATTTTTTTTTCCCCCTGTTTCTTCCATCGCAGTAAGGAATTGAGGCTTGGTGTGGTACTAGCCAAGGATCTGTCTCAGTGGGTTAGGAAATACGTGATACCAGCTGTAAAATTTATTGGGCGGGCAGATTTAATACAGCAGAGCAGTCTGGAGTGATGAACCCACCCTTTTCCTACAGGATTTATCCTTGCTGCTCACAGCCAGGCTGTCAAACACTCCAGGGTTTGGAAATCCTTCCAGCTCCTCACCTCCCTCCCTTACTGGGAGTCTGTCCTGTTTTCCTTAATGAACCCAGGTGAAAAGGGCACCGTTTTCACGGCTCGTTGATTTTTCTTGGCTCTTGACACACCGTGGTGGCTCAAGTGCTGTGGCTTTGCTTCACTCTTGCAAGAAGCTGGTAGAACAGCTTAGTCTGGCTGGTGGAGTAAGCTGAACGTGGTTGAAGTGATCTGTGCCAACAGCAGAAGGTTTTCATTTACCGGATGAAGATGATTCAACCCAAACCTCAGTCAGGTCTGCCTCTCCTCTGGTGTTCAGGGAGCCTGCAGCTATATTACAGTGACCTTCTCCAGCATCAGTGCTGCTGATGCTGAGCCAGTGCTGCTGATGCTGAGCCAGAAGGGAGACCTTCTGATGCTGAGCCAGACGGCAAGATGCTGCTTGCTAGAGCTGTGTTTGAACGGTGGCCTGGGCTCAGCTGCCCCAGAACCATTTCTGCTCAGGGATTTGACCACTCAGCTCAGGCTCTGCTCTCTGAGGCACTCTGCAGCTCAGGGCAGGGTGGCTCAACCAGGGGCTGCTCCTAGCAGGCAAAAGCTGCTCCATGCTTGCATTTCTGGTGTGTCAGTGTTGTCCTGCCTAAATTTGCCTGATCTGGGTTATTCTCCATTTTTGAGTTCCGTTCTACTGAAGGAAGAGGAACTTCTGGTTCAGCGCTTGAAGGGTTCTGTATTTAGCTTCTTTGTGGTGTGAAATTGCTTTGAGTCATCTGGGGAAAATACCAGTGGTGCTTTTCTGCAAAGGGTTACAAATCATTCTTTTCCTTGCTACAGTGAAGAATTTAGTCCACGAGGGCCACAGGATAGAGGAAGCAGCTGGCTTGAACTGGAAAATGTAAGGGGAGGGAAGGAGTGATTGCAGTTCTGTCCCAATATGTATGTGGAAATGATAACTTCCTCTACAACCAGAAATTAGCTCAATTTAGATTTCATATTGGGAAGAAATTCTTCCCCATGAGGGTGGTGAGACACAAACAGATTGCCCAGGGAAGTTGTGGGGGCTCCAAGCCTGGAAGCGTTCAAATCCAGAGTGGAGCCTTAGCAGCCTGGTCTAAGGAAACACATCCAGGTTCATGACAGGGGGACTGGAACTAGACGACCTTCAAGGTCCCTTCCAACTCAAACTGTTCTATGATTCTCTGCGTTGTTTCTGGGGGACCAAACTTGTTCTCTCAAGTTTAAATTGGTTAAATAAATCAGTGCCTATGAGGGCTCCTGTGGATGTTGTTGGTGCTAGTGGCATCCTTGAGAGCAGTTCCCCATTAACAAGTTTATTCAGGTGCCACTAGAGCAGTGTTTCACCTGAGAACTTGTTCTGTAGACCCAGACAACATTTCCTTCCAGGCTCATTTCTGCCTGCTGAGCTGTCGTTGTTGCATTGGTGCATGCCTGGTGTGGAGAAGCAGGAGAAAAGCCTCTGCCACTTGTGGCATGGGATTGGGTGCAGGAGCTCCTGGGAATATTTAGTACAAACTGTTGCGGCAACAGATTGGTGTAAACAAGCCTAGGCTGCCCCAAGGACACCTTCCAGCCTGGATTCTTCCTGCTCTTTACATGACCTTCTCCCTGTTGCTTCAGCCAGAAACCTGCTTTAAAACGTTAGATTGTCACTGTAGGGTCACTAAAGCCAGGCTGATCCTGGGACCTGCTTTATCTTTTTAATGGTCTTCACTTGAGTAAGTGATTCTTCACTCTGGTGAGACCCCACCTGGACCACTGCATCTAGTTGTGGTGTCCCTCACAAAAGAAAGACATGGATGATTCTATGGAGCTGTTGGAGCAGGTCCAGAGGAGACCACAAAGATGATCAGAGGGCTGGAGAGCCTCCCCTGTGGGGACAGGCTGGGAGAGTTGGGGCTGTCCAGCCAGAAGAAGGCTACAGGGAGACCTCAGAGCAGCCTTCCAGTGCTTGAATGGGCTACAAGAGAGCTGTGGAGGGACTTTTGACAAAGGCTGGGAGTGCCAGGATGAGAGACAATGTCTTTAAAGTAAATCAGAGCAGATTTAGACTGGAGAGTAGGAAGAAATTCTTTACGGTGAAGGTGGTGACACTGGAACAGGTTGCCCAGGAGGGTCATGGATGCTCCCTCCCTGGAGATGCACAAGCCCAGGTTGGACAGGACCTTGAGCATTCTGGGCTGGTGGGAGGTGTCCTTGGCAGTGCCAAGGGGATGGAACTAGGTGATCCTTAGGGTCCCTTCCAACCCAACCCATTGCATGGATCTATGAATCTGTGTCAAAATCCCCCTTTCAGGTCAGACCAAATGGAAGTTCACCCTCACACCAAGCTCCTTCCTAATTTTTTTTCTTTCCCAGAGAACAATTTTCCCAGCAGGTAACACTGATATGTAGTAGCTCTGAAATGTTTTGAATGTCAAGCAGGAAGTAAAAGGAACGATTTCTGTCCCTGTTAGGAAAGTAGGTCACACTGTGATATTTATTTATAGCATGTCTCAATATTGTCATTTTCCTTTTTTTTTTTTTTTTTTTTTTCTGTGATAAAAGTGACTGATCCTTGGCTGGAGCTTTGCTGTAAGTGCTGCTACCAGGTACTGTGCTCTGCTTGTGGCCTAGAGATCAGCAGTGATGGAGGAGGGCAAGTGTGCAGCTAAAGCAGAGTTCAGACTGCTGCCTCAGGGTTCAGAGGGAGTATTTTGGGTGCTTTGAGACCCACCCCCTGCAGTGCTGGGGCCGGCTCGGGAGTCCCCATCACAGACAGGGACCTGTTGGAGCAGGGCCAGAGGAGGCCACAGTAGTGCTGGCAGGGCCCTGCTGTGAGGTCAGGCTGACAGGGTTGGGGATGTTGAGCGTGGAGAAGAGAAGACTCCAGGGAGACCTTCTGGTGGCCTTGCAGTACTCAAAGGGGACAATCAGAAATCTGGGATAGACTGTTTTATCAGGGCCTGTTGTGACAGGACAAGAGGTGATGGTTTGAAACTAAAAGAGGGAGATTCAGACTAGAGAGAAGGAAGGCATGTTGTACACGGAGGGTGGGGAGAGCCTGGGCCAGGTTTCTCAGTGATGGTAGATGTCCCATCCCTGGAACCATTCCGGGTCAGGTGGTTTGGGGCTGTGAGCAACTTGCCCTAGTTGCAGATGTCCCTGCTGGCTGCAGGGGCTTGGACTGGATAAATTTTAAAGGTCCCTTCCAATCCAACCCATTCTATAACTGGTTAGGAAGAACTGGGCAGTGATTTGCTGCATGGCTTTGGAAAGGGGAAAGGGCCAAGGGCTGTGGCTGCTGATTTCACTTGTCCTGCAGAGACAGGAGCTGTGTGCACAGCTTGTAGTAGTGCAGCAGGGTGATTGTCCTCTGCTCCATGGGGATGACCTTAAACTCCCTTTCTTTCTGATTCCTGGTGGCTGGAAGGTTAAGAGCACCTCGGCCCCATTTCGTTCACAATGCAACACCTGTCCCACCAACACCTTTGGCCCAGCTTTAAATGTAGGACTGGTGACTGGAAAGCTTGTCCAAGGAGAGTGCTCTTCAGCTGGAGGAGAACACTGATGTGTCTGCCAGTTCCAGGCATGTGCTTAAAACATTCTAATTCTGATGGCCTATTTCCAAGGTACACAGGTGTGATGTACTGCAGTGTGCTCCCTGCATGTGTACTTAAGGCACACTTTGAACTAATTGAATATTTGTAATTTTAGGAAAGTGCTGAAAAATCTTCGGACAAGCCTTGGGTGCCACTCACAGTGGAGAGGGAATGGCAACTTTGAATGCAGCAGGGAGGACAGAGCAGTCAGTGAGGAGGTGTTGACTGCTAGGTGGTGGAATCAGAGGCACATCTGGAAATGGTCTGCAATAGATCACTTGTAAAAGAAAACAGTATTTGGGTAGCTGAGAGAGTTGGAGTTGTGTTGAGTGGGAAAGACCTCTGATACCTTTGAGTCCAACCATCAATGCACCACCACAGCTGCTTTGTAAGGTCTTCTGGCCAAAGGTTGTAAGGATTTATTGTGTGCAGGGGAAGGGGGAGTTGATGTATTCCTTTTTCTGCTGCAAAGTTGATGGTGCGTGAGCTTCGTACGGTTCTGCTCTGCACTGTTGTCTCCTCCTGCCTGGCATGAAGCAGACAGCACTATAAACTACAAGAGCATTTCAGGACCACCAGGGAGGATGAGAGTTGAGTTTTTCCAGGGATTCCAAACACTCGCAGATAAATTATCTTCCTTTCAAAGAAGTAGGCTGAGATCCACTAAATGGCTTTGTGAACAGATGAGGAAACCACAGTGCAAGTGTTAGATCAGCTTCATGGACAGCTCTCCTAATGTACACCATCCACGTGACCATCGGCTCGGCTGTGGGCACTGGGCAAAGGTGGGCTTCAAGGGGGCATGGCAAAGTGGCCTCACACCATGGGAATATTTCTGCAGATCATACAGGCACTGAGGAAAGTGTTTGGAAGAAAAAAGATGACCAATAATGAAGTTTGGAGTTGTGGTGGTGTGGAGGCAGAGCTCAGTGATAATGCAGCAGATCTGCTCTTAGCGTGCAGTGGCAGTGTGCAGCGGTGCTCCTGTGGTGCGATGCCAATACTGGCAGCTGCTGTTCTTTGTGTGCCCCAGTAAATTTGAGTGGAGGGGAGAACTTGCAGAAGTCAAGGTACACAATGTTTGCATTTCTACTGCAGTTGGTAGCCTTTCTGGACAGAGATAAAATGGGGTTGTGAGGCAGCACTGCTGTCTCATGGCCTCCAAGATGGGGCTGGAAAGGAGGAGACAGGAGGGTCCCCAGGGGTCTTGACTTGGGATATTTTCAATTTGAATTTAGTTGCTGGAGAAGCCTGGAAGGAAGAACATCATGTGCAGCTAAGGCATGTTCCTCCTGTGTCCAGAGCGAGGTGTAAGTACCAGGCAGTGCCTCTGACAGGTGGCTGTGAAACTACTGAAGTCATGGGTTGGAGGGGACCTTCAAGGGCACCTAGTTCTGACATCCCTGCTACTGGCAGGGACACCTTGCACTAGTACTCAAAGCCCTGTCCAGCCTGTCCTTGAATGTTCCCGGGGACATCCACAGCCTCTCTGAGCAACCCCTTGCAGTGTCTCCCCACTCTCACAGTGAAGGATTTCTTGGTATCTGATCTAAGCATTGGTGTCTTTTGGGGTCCAGCACAGAGCTTGCTCAGCGCTTGCAGCAGAAGGGAAGCTGACTTTGCCTTCCCTCTTTCTGTTGCTGGAGTGCTGGGGCATTTGGTGTCCTGTCAAACGAGTTCTCCCTGGATAGAATTCACTTACTGTGACAGCTTTTGGGTTTGTAGGGTACGGCAGGAAGCAAACCTCTTCTGGAAAGAGGAGCTGAAGTGCATTTTAGATTCAGCTCCCTCCCCAGCAGCAGAGCTGGTTGTGTAGGGGCGGCTGTAGGGAGTAAGCAGGCAGCTGGGAGCAGCCCCAGGCGTGGCCCAGCTCGCTTAAGCTGAGGACAGGAGGCTTTGGGGTCACTCTGCTGTTGGTGCTGGAAGCCGCTGGCAGCTGCAGGAGGATGGTGGCAGAGGCACCAGGCAGCCCTGGGACAGCTCCTGTGGCATTGTATTTTGGTGACAGCAGAAGAGCAGGATTTGGGACAGCATGCCAAGACTGGCAGTGTGATATAGATCCTGGTTGCCAGCTGGACAGGGGCAGCAGTGGTTCAGGCTGTTCGATGTCATTCAGAGGAGCACACAAGACCTCTCTCCCCAGAGCAGAGAGGGGGTTGGCAGGTTTGTGAGTGTGGGTGCTGCAGGTTGTGACTCAGGCAGGAGAGGCTGTGTCGATAGGCTTTGCCTGCTGCAGTTTCTCGGACCTCTGAGGGCTTTCCAGGCTCTGCCTTTATCTCTGATCAGCAGCCGGGAAATCACTTTCCATATTTTTACATATCTCAGGCAGAAGGACGAAGTTAATCCCTGCCTCTGAAGGAGCAACCTTTCCCTTAGCTAATCCTGTGTCAGTCATTGCATCACTGCCAACCAAAGCAGCTCTTCAGAATCGCTTCAGCTGTGCCATGGGAAGTGGGATGAGAGGAGGAGCCATTAAACACAGATGGTGATCACCACTCCTCTCCAACCTCTGTGCCAGGGTGAGGTTGACAGAGTGGTGCAGAGTGACCTTGAAATGCCCAATTCTCCCTGGAGGCAGGGCCCGGTGGAGGCAGTGCAGAGGGTGGGTTTGCAAGCACTGCAGTAGCAGCAGCAGGTCTGTCCCCATGTGCTCAGCACTGGGGAGGCCAGACCTGAGCACCTGGTTCAGTTTGGGGCCCTCACTGCACGACAGACACTGAGATGCTGGAGTGTGGCCAGAGAAGGGCAGCAGAGGTGGGGAACCACCCAGAGCACAGGTCTGGTGAGGAGCAGCAGAGGGATGCTCAGTCTTTGGGTGGGTGCCTGATGCTACATCGGTAGTGTCATTGCCTTCCCAGCTGTGAGACCTGGCATGTCATTAGTTCTGTCCCCAGCTGTACCTGTGGGGTGGCAGAAGAGAGGATTTAGCTATTTGAAATTCCTGCCATAGATGCCTAGATGCTGTTAATCTTTCTTTCGTCCCCTCTGTGGCTGATCACTATTCCATGCCTATAAATGAAGGCTTTTGCTTCTAGCAAGCCCTAGGAGGATGGAGCCTTTAACCTCGGAGAAAAGGAACAAAGCAAAATTGTCAATGTTTAGGCCAGGATGGCCTTGTTCTGGTAATAGGCTGTAACAGCCCTCAGCTTCACATTTGCCCCAGACAATGGCTTTTAGTTGTGATGTGCTTGAGGCTGAGCAGCAGCACTTGGGAAGGGAAGGGAAGGGCAGAGAGGAGGCAAATTCATTGCTTGCCTCAGTCTCTTCAGTTAGCTTCAGAATGAGGATGAGTTGGGGGTTGATTTGGGCTTTTTCTTTTGTGGTGGTTAATGGGGTTTTGGTGTTTGTTTTGTGGGTTTGGGTTGTGTTTGTGTGTGTGTGTGAAAAGGTTGTGCCAGAAGTCTCCAGAGGATCCTGCTGGCAAGTCCTCGGTGATGCTGTACATCAGTGTACTGATGCTTATGCATCACTGCCTCCAAACCGGTTCTGAGATCTCTTGAAGATCATCTAGTCCAACCCTCCTCATGGGCTGGGACACCTTCCACTAGATCAGGTTGATCAAAGAGTTTTCCAACCTGGCTTTCAACAATTCCTGGTTCAGTGCAGGCTGCCCAGAGAGGTTGTGGAGTCTCCTCTGAGATTCCAAAGCCTCCTGGACACTGTGATCCTGACCAACCTGTTGTGGGTGACCCTGGGGCTGGACTGGATGATCTCCAGAGGTCCCTTCCAACCCCTTGCTGTGCTGGGGTTCTGGGAGTTTTCAGCAGCCTTTGTCTCAGGTTTATGACTTGGTTTGTACCCTGCTATTAGCAGGAGGATGGTTTCAACCTTGCCAGGTGGTGATTAGCTAAGGGCTTTGTGGCTGGGCCTGGGTCTCTGCAGGAATTTTGTCAGTGTCTGCTAATTTGTGCTGGAGAAATCCCCACTGCTGACATTGCTCCTGTCATTACTGAGAACTTGGATTTATCTGGTGTGCTCAGGTACTCAGATGTGGCTTCTTCCCCAGGAGCTGCTGCTGCTTACCTCTCGTTGTCTTGTGTTGCTGTGCCATTTTGAGGGCAAAAGTATGGACTGGGAGCAGGCAGATCTGCCTACTGTAGTGGAAGATCATATTGGGGAGCTCCTAAGAAATCTGGACGTGCACAAGTCCATGGGGCCTGATGAGATCCACTCACGGGTCCTGAGGGAGCTGACAGATGAAGTTGCCAAACCACTGTGCATCATATTTGAAAGGTGATGGCAGACTGGTGAAGTTCCTGCTGACTGGAGAAGGGCAAACATAACACCCATCTTCAAGAAGGGAAAAAGGATGACTCTGGGAACTACAGAGCAGTCAGCCTCACCTCTGTGCCTGGCAAGATCATGGAGCAGATCCTGCTGAAAGCTCTGCTAAGGCAAATGGAAAACAAAGCAGAGGTGATTGGTGGTACCCAGCAATGGCTGCACCAAGGGCAGATCTTGCCTGACAAATTTAGTGGCTTTTTATGATGAAGTCACAGCGACAGTGGACAAGGGAAGGGCAACTGATGGCATCTACCTGGACCTGAGTAAGGCATTTGACTCTGTCCCACATGGCATCCTGGGCACCAAGCTGGAAAAACATGGACTGGATGTGTGGAGCACTGCTGGGTAAGGAATTGGCTGGATGGTGGCACACAGAGAGTGGTGATCAAGGGCACAATGTCCACCTGGAGACCAGTGCCAAGTGGCTCCCTCAGGGGTCAGTGCTGGCACCAGTGCTGTTTGACATCTTTGTCAGTGCCATGGACAGAGGAATCAGTGCAGCCTCAGCAAGTGTGCAGATGGCACCAAGCTGTGTGGCACAGTCGACTTGCTAGAGGGCAGGGATCCATCCAGAGGGACCTGGACAGGCTGCAGAGCTGTGCCCAGGCCAACCTCATGACATTCAACAAGGCCAAGTGTAAGGTCCTGCACCTGGGTAGGCACAATCCCAAGCACAGCTCCAGGCTGGGTGGGGAATGGCTGAGAGCAGCCCTGAGGAACAGGCCCTGGGGGTCTGGGGTGATGAAAAGCTCAAGATGAGGCTGCAGTGTGAGTGCAGCCCAGACAGCAACTGTGTGCTGGGCTGCAGCAAGAGCAGTGTGGGCAGCAGGGCAAGGGAGGGGATTGTGCCCCTTTGCTCTGCTCTCCTCAGACCCCAGCTGCAGTCCTGTGTGCAGTTCTGGAGCCCCCAGCACAGGAAGGACATGGAAGTGTTGGAGCCAGTCCAGAGGAGGCCACCAAGATGCTGAGAGGGCTGCAGCAGCTCTGCTGTGAGGACAGGCTGAGAGAGTTGGGGCTCTGCAGCCTGGAGAGGAGAAGGCTTCCAGGAGACCTTGGAGTGGCCTTGCAGGATCTGAAGGGGGCTCCAGGAAGGCTGGGGAGGGACTATTGACAAGGGCTTGGAATGACAGGACAAGGGGAATGGGTTTGAAGTGTCAGAGGGGAGATTGAAAGTGGATGTTAGGAGGAAGTTGTTTGCAGTGAGGGTGGTGAGACACTGGCACAGGCTGCCCAGGGAGGTTGTGGCTGCTCCCTCCCTGGAGGTGTTCCAGGCCAGGCTGGACAAGGCCTTGAGTGACCTGTGCTAGTGGGAGGGGTCCCTGCCCATGGCAGGGGGTTGGAACTGGATGATCTTTGAGGTCCCTTCCAACTTTACCATTCTATGATTTTTTGAGCTCCCAGATTTAGAGGGGAGTTGCTAAATACAGAGAATTCTTTGGCTCTCTTTGGTGAGATCTTCTTCACCCTTTTGGCTGCTTCCCTTTTCTCTGTCATACAAAAGGCTGCAGTAGGCAGCACTCAAGTTCAGAGCCCTTTCAGTGTGCTGTAGAGTCAGCTCCTTTTCCCCACTTCGATTCCTAAATACTGCACTTGAAAAGCAGTAAAATCCTGACAGCAGCCCAACGGAACACTGCTGCCACCCCTAGTGGCGCTGGAAACAAACCTGTGTGTTGAGCACAGAGCTGTGTTTTTACATCTGCAGTTTTGTATACAAACCCTTGGGACCCTTTTTCCACCCTGGAGGTTTGCAGTCCATGGTGTAGCTTTGAGCTGCCCTGAGTGTGTTCCTCTGTCTGGGTGTGTGGGACCAATGTCCTGCCTGCAGCTCCTTCCCTCCGGCAGTGTCTCCTGCATTCCCTCACGGGCAAAGCCTAAGCCTTGGGTAGGACTTGTCCTTACTTATCAGTCCCCACCAGTGGTAATGTCACCTGCAGTGCCCCCAGGACAGAGCTGGAAGGAACAGGAAGGTTGGTTTGCTTTTTCTCCTAGACCCTGAGATCAGTTTAGCTTTTGCTGTTGAATGTAAAGAGAAGATTCTGGCTTCAATTTTCTTTTAGCTTCAGATTGCTTTCTGTGCTTAGTATTTATTTCTCTCTGCCTTGGAGCTTGTCTCTGGGAGAGTGTTTTTAGAGTAAGGTGTATCTGCTAATGCCCTGCTCATGCCAGGCCCCAGGTGGGGGAAGATCTTAGCTCTCTGCTCTCAGAGACATCAACTGATTTTTTTCTTTTACTTTCTGAACTATCCTGTATTGGTAATGGCAGCAACTGCTAAAGCTTATCAGGGAATCTCAGTAGCTTATGGGTCATGGAATCACAGGATGGTGGGGTTGGAAGGGACATATGGGTATCATCTAATCCAAACCCCTTGCTAAAGCAGGGTCAGCCACAACAGGTTGTCCAGGATCACAGTGTTCAAGTGGGTTTCGAAAGTCTTCAGAGAAGGAGACTCCACAACCTCTCTGGGCAGCCTGCTCCAGGGCTCCAGCACCCTCACACCAAAGAAGTTTCTCCTCCTGTTCAGGAGGAGAACTGGATTCCAGTTTGTGCCCACTGCCCCTTGTCCTGTCCCTGGGCACCACTGACAACAGTCTGACCCCATCCTCTTGCCCCCCACTCTTCAGTTGCTGAGCGTTGCTCAGATCCCCTCTGGGGCTGCTCTCCTCCAGGCTCAACAGCCTCAGGGCTCTCAGCCTTTGCTCCTCACAGAGCTGCTCCAGGCCCTTCAGCATCTCTATGGGCTCTGCTGAGCCCTTTCCTGTAGTTTTCTGTCCCTCTTGAACTGGGGAGCCCAGAACTGGAGTCAGTACTCCAGATGTGGCCTCCCTAGAGCAGACTGGAGGGAGAGGAGAACCTTCTGTGACCTGCTGGTCACACTCAGTGCACTCCAAGAGACTGTTTGCTTTCTTGGCCACAAGAGCACATTGCTGGCTCATGGTGAACTTCTCCACCAGCACTCCCTGGTCCTTTGCTTATCAAAGAAATTTGATGTTGATGATTTGGGTAAAACTAAATCCTGTGGTGGGTTTTTTTGCATTGCTGAAGTGTGATTTAAGCTACACTGATGTGGAAGTGCTCTTTTTTATTTCCCCTGATAGGTTATGTGGCAACAGCATTGATGGGTTTGCTGCTTTTTGTTTCCATTACCCTTGGTAGCATTTCTGTGGTGAATGATTTAGTGACTGTTTCCAGAGAAAACTGGTCAGGGAGTTTTCTGAGCAGAGATCTTTGAGATCTTGGCAAGTTGCAGAAGGTTGTTTCTGGCTTGTGAGAGTTGCTCATGTTTGCAGAGTCCCTTTGCTCTTGGTTGCCTGCAGAGTGCTGCCAGTGTTGGAGCTTTGGTCCACTTGGATTTCTTGGGTTTTTTTTTTATTTTCAAAGGGATGGTTTTAGAAAAAAAAAAATCTGGATATTGTTACCTACAATGCCTACAACTTGGCATTTCATAAATTCATAGAATGGTTTGGGTTGGAAGGGACCTTAGAGATCATCTGTTTGCAAGTCCTCTGCCATGGGCAGGGACACCTCCCACTAGCTCAGGTTGCTCAAGGCCTCCTTCACCCTGGCCTTCAACACTTCCACAGAGGGGGCATCCATGACCACCTTGAACAACCTGTTCCAGTGTCTCACCATCCTCACTCTAAAGAATTTCTTCCTCATCTCCAGCCTAAATCTCCCTTCCTCAAGCTTCAATACATTTCCTCTAGTCCTGTCACTCCCAGCCCTTGTCAAAAGTCCCTCCCTAACTTTCCTATAGCCCTCTTCAGGTACTGGAAGGCTGCTGTAAGGTCTCCCTGGAGCCTTCTCCAGGCTGGACAGCCCCAGCTCTCCCAGCCTGTCCACGTAGGGGAGGTTCTTCAGCCCTCTGATCATCTTCATTGCCTCATCTGGACCTGCTCCAGTAGTTCCATGTCCCTCTTCTGCTGGGGGCACCAGAACTGGACACAGTGCTCCAGGTGGGTCTCACAAGTGCAGAGAAGAATCATCTCTCTCATGCTGGTGGTCACAATTCATCTGGTCACATTTGCATCTGGTTTTGCATTATTTCTGGTCAGTAGAGTTTGCAAAGATTTTGAAGCCTTCAAGTATCTCTGTGTGTTTGTTTATCTACATCTGTGGTTGCATCTACACCTGAGTCTCCATAGAACGTTCAGATACTTCTGAAAATTGGAGCTGATTCTTCACTTGCTTCAATGTAGATCCTCAGAATGTCAGTTTTCAAATGTCTTAAACTAAATTTCTGTGGTTGAAAAGTAGTACAAGAAATTAGCATGGAGGAAGAAGGTGGTTTTCAGAGTCTGTAGGTTTTGCCTTTTTATTTGGATTAGAGATGAACTTTAAAAAAATGCAGAAGAGTCTGGAAAACCATTTTGGCTTAGTCAAAATATTTTTAAAAGATCAGCTGATAACATTCACAGGTCACTAGGGAAAGGCACGGCAAAAGGTTCCAGAATCCTGGGTTTGGGAAATTCTGGTCTTGCTTCCTTCTCTTTTCTGCCAAGTTTGATTTTTTGCAGAGTGGTTTTGTTTACTGAAATTGTTTGAAGTAGGACAATTGAATTTTGCCAGAAGGCTGTGAATCGCTCCAGCCACGTGCCAGCAGTGCAGTTTATAACCTCCCTAGGCTGGAATCCTGCAGCAGGTGCCAAGGTATGCTCTGCCAGAACCTGCTGTTTGGGATCTGCTGCCCCAGAGTCCTGCTGGGCCCATCTGCCCTGGCCTCGGTGAGGTGTTTGCCTCCTCTGTACCTGCTCTTAGGAAAAGCTCTCAGAGTTCTGCGGCAAGGCTGAGCTACAGCCGCAAGCTTGTCGGTTGCTGCCTTGGCTCTGCCTGGCAGCAGGGGTGTGTTTGCTTGTCCTGTTTCCAGCAAGAGCAGTGGAGAGGTGAGTGCTGGTTTTGCAGGGCTTGGCTCACTCTTTCCAGTACCTCTCTTCATGCTCCTCACAAGTAATGAGCACAGATACCCATTTCCTTTGTGCCACAACAAAGGGTTAGGCATGAGGAGCTTTTCCTCCCAGCGCCCTTATGAGCTCCAGACTGTGTTTGCTGCTTGCTTGGCCATCCCTGCAAGCAGTGTCCAGGCACAGGCAGCTGCCTGCAGTTTGCCTTACACAGTGTGTTGCAGATGTTGACAAAACCAAGACTCTATCTGGCTTCGTTCCCTTCTTGATTTCGGTGGTATCTTGGATTTGGAATGATTGTAGATGTGTGGGGGTCACCGAGCATCCTGTGATGAATCATTCCAACTCTACTTGCTGCTTTTACATCTTTCTGCAATGTCTTTTGCTGCTGTCAAGTTGTCACCTCCTGTTTGCAGGCACAATGGGGAAGGGGTGTTTGTAGAGTTGTCCTGGCAGTGGGGACCATCTGTCTCTTTGATCCCCTGAGTGGAATGACTTTGGGGGTAGCAACATGCTACCGAGGGTGGAGGTGTGTGGAACTTCGGTGTCCTGATACTGTTCTGAGTTATGCAGCCCTTGATGTGGGAGGAATGAAGGTTTTGCACAAGAGGGTTGTGGAGATCAGTCTTCTGCTGAAGGACTTAGTGAAGAGTCAGATACAGGCTGGGCAAGAGGCTGTGGGCTTCACCTGAAGGTCTTGCGAGAGTTGTGTGGTTTGCCTAAATAAATGGGTTAGGAATAACTTCAGCTTTTGTCTCTGGGAGGTGCTCTTGCTGGCTGCCTGACGTTAGTCTGTGCGCTTGTCTTTGTGGAGGAAGGTCATTTTGTTCCTAGGGTGCTGATTTGAGAGCAGCCCATCAGTCTGCCAGAGAAAGCATCACTCTCACCTGCCCTTCTTTAAGGACAGCAGCTGAAGGCACGTCCAGAGAGCTCACCAGGAGAATCCCAATTGCCTGATTGTTTTGTGTTGAGTTGTTGGTTTGTTTGTAGTGGCTCCTAAGTAAATGAAAATCTGATGATGAATCTTCTAAATGTAGAGACTCTCTCTGAGTGTCAGTACCACTGCAGACTAATGCTTGTCTTTTATTTCTGTTTATTTACAGGCTCACTGGGCCTTCAGGGTACGTAACGGATGGGCCTGGGAATTACAAGTACAAAACCAAATGCACCTGGCTCATCGAAGGGAGGTGAGTGTAGAAAACTTCTTTTTAGTGCTCCTTGATTGGCATTTCTAGAATTATAGACTCATAGAATCTTTAAGGTTGGAAAAGACCTTTAAGCTCATGGAGTCCAACTGTAACCCAACTGCCATGGCCACTACGCACTGCATCTACAGCTTCTTGAACACCTCCAGGGGTGGGGACTCCACCACCTCCCTGGGCAGCCTGTTCCTATGCCTCACCACTCTTGGAGTGAAGAATTTTTCCCTAATAACCAATCTAAACTTCCCCTTGCACAACTGAAGCCCAAAAGTTAGGTAAGGTTTATCTCCACTGGGTGTTTTCAGATCTTGTGTTTCCTTCCTCTTATTTTTTTCCTCTTAAAGTGGGATAGGGCAGCACCTTAGGTGTTTGAGTGAATAAGAGGTTTTTGGGCATCTGAGGCCTTCAAACTGACAGCTGAAGTGGAGGTTTGCTGTGTAGAGTACCCTTCACGTTGAAACCACATGTGGAAAATGAGAGGAAAAGCATCTGTGTAAAGAAATAAAGAACTGAAAGTAGTTTAACTGTTCCCACAGTGGGTCAGTGGATGTTTGGGGTTCACTGTGCAGGGACTTGTTTGCAGTACAAAAAAAGAAGTGGGGCAAACTCTGTTAAAGCCCTTGTTTGTGAAGAAATGATGTTCTTCAGACACTTACTTGCTAGGCCACGAGGACTTCAGAGAGACCATTGACGTTTTTTGGCAGAGGTCTTCTAAACCATGAGAAGCCCCTTAGGCTTCTTCCTCTCACATCCTTACCCTTCCCATGTTTGATCTTCACAGTGCCTGGGGTCTTTCTGGCAGAGCTGTGAGCAGCAGCCCCTTCAGTGCTTGCCCTCTGACTGTCACCTGACTGGTGGCACAGCACTTCAGAGCCTCTGACTGCTCTCGGTGCCTTCTGTAGTACCAAGCTGATGCCAGGACTGTGAAATCAATTTGTTCAGTCTGGAAAACTCTGCAAGGGCAGTGTGAGGCTGTGTGGTACCAGCTCTGCTAGGGCACACTGTGCAGGTCAGGCTGCAAGTTGGGAGGTCTGTGACTGGGAGCAGTCATTGAGCAGGGATGCCTTCACTTGTATTGAGTGCTCCTGAGCCGAGGTCTCTGGGCATCTTCGGGCTTGTTCAGCCTGGAGGAGAGCAGGCTCCAGGGTGACCTTACTGAGGCTTTTCAGTACCTAGAGGGGCTGATAAGAAAGCTGGGGACAGACTTCTAGTAGGGGCTGTTGTGCCAGGACCAGCAGTAATGGACTTAAACTGAGAAAGGGAGATTTAGACTAGAGAGAAGGAAGACAGCTGAGGGCATCTCTGAGATCCTCAGCACAGGAGAGATGTGGACCTATTGGAGCAGGACCAGAGGAAGGCACAACTGTGCTGGAAGCCCTTTGCTTGAGGCAAGAGAGTTGGGGTTGGTCAGCCTGGAGACCTGCTGGTAGTTACTTGGTACTTAAAGGGCTGATCAGAAAGCTGTGGGCAGACTTTTTATCAGGGCTTGTTGTGACAGGACAAAGGGAGTTGGTTTGAAACTGTAAGAGGGAGATTGAGAGGGGAGAGCAGGAAGAAATGATTTACACTGAGGGCGGGGAGAACCTGGCCCAGGTTGCCTGGAGGTGGTAGATGCCTCATCCCTGGAACTATTGCAAGTCAGGTTGGTTGGGGCTGTGAGCAGTCTGCCCTAGTTGCAGGTGTCCCTGCTGGCTGCAGGGGGGTTGGGCTGGATGAGCTTTAAAGGCCCCTACCTACCCAGAGCATTCTGTGATTTCTCTGTTTCTGTGATCCTGGAGCATCAGAACCTGCTGAAAGGCCAGGGCATGCTTTTTAAGTTTTGTCCCTCCTCCATGACTGGGATATCTGCTAGGTGAAGTGAATATCAACTTCCCCACTTCAGACATTTATTTTGCATCAGTAACTTCAATGCCTAAGCTCCCAAGATGCTGAAAAGTGGGGACTGAGCTGTTCCAGAGGGCCTCATATAACACTGAAACTGGGAGCCTGCCACTGACTGTGAACTATGGAAGGAGCCCAGTTCTGTCAAGTGGTTAAGATCAGGAGTTAGATGCTGTGAGTAGCAACTCTTAATTTTTTTTTATGCAATAAAAATGCAACTGCAGCCAGTTTGGAATTACAACTAATTAAAAATTGTTTTGCAAGGATTTTATTACTGCCATACAGCCTGAGCAGTTCTAGTCCACTCACTTTAACCTTCACGGCTTGGGCTTTTTTCCCCCAAGGATGGTGTGAGTGAGGTTTTTGTCAGAAGTGATGTGCAGCTCATGGCTCCCCATTCATGTCACCATGACTGCTCCTTCAGCCTTTGCTTGCTGCTACTGAGAGGCTTCCTAGAGAACTGTCACTTCCTGGGGTGTGAAGTGAGATCTTATGTGCTGTAAAGAGGTGGACAGAAATATTCCTTCTGCTTTGATAACCACTTTAAGTGGATGTCCTTTTTCTGCTTCTGGTTGTGCCCCACTGTCAGGGGATGGTGGAAAGCAGAGGAGATAATCACACTGATTGAAGCTGCTGAAATATGCACCCTTGTGAAAACAGCCCAAGCTCACTGCCAGAGGTGGAGTTCCCAGAGTTCCGGACTTGGAAAGCAGCATCGGCAAAGCTGCTAAATGCCACCGAGAGCCCTCAGCTGGCTGCTGGCATGGCAGGGTGTGGGGAGGGCTTTTGAGGGCAGCAGGTAAGGGGCAGTCCAGGTGTGCAGCTGGGGCTGCTGGACACATCAGGTGTTCCAAAGCCATCTGTGTTGCGCTCCTTGCCTCCTTGCACCGCTCCTGAGGCTTCCTGATCGGCGCCTGTGCTGTGTCCTTGTCCTGGGGGTGTCTCTTTCATTTCTCCCCAGGAGCATAAGGCAGATGAGATCCATTCAGCCTGAGGATCCCATCTGAGGCAGAGCCTGCAGTCTTGTGATTCCACAAATGAGTGCTGCCTGCTAATGACTTGTGAGCTGTGACCAGGATAATCTTTTTGTTCTTGGTCTAAAGCTTTTATTGATAAATATCTCTTTCTGCCCTGCAGCTGTCAGAGCATTCAAACAGAAGCAAGCCCCCTGCAGTTTCCTAGGCTGCTCACGTTTGGAATGCTGAGTCCTCTTTCTGCTTTTTTCTTTAAGCAAGGCATTACCTTTGAGGTACAACTGGATGCTCTCTTCTCCAAAGGCCTGGAGTAGGTCACTGTCCCTGTCCCAGATTACTCTTCTGCAGAGCAGCTCCCTAAAGAATTGCCTCTCTGTGGGGAGGAAGGGCTCCATGGCAAGCTGCTGTCTGATTAATTTATTTGATTAGGACGAACAAGGATTTAATCTGAACTCAAGGGCAGTGCTGTTGGAGATCTAATCACTGCCTCTGTCCTTTCTCCCCCTGCAGCTGTGGGCAGGAAGAAGCAGTGCTGCTGCAGATGGACTTTCTTTGTACCTGGGCATCCAAGCACAATGTCAGTGGTGTTTTCACCCTCCTGGAACTGAGCTCTAAATTGTTATCTGCTGTGGCTTCTGTGTAGTTCTCTTTAGGCATTAACCATGAAACTAAAGATATCTAAGTGTGCTTTACTTGGTTAGGGGTTAGTGACAGCTTCTGTGTGTGGAGTAAAGGAACTGTTGATGTGTTTTGGAGTCTGAGTTACTGTTTCCATTCTTATGTCAACTCATAAAACTTTTCTACTGCTGATACATCTCAGAGGATCAGGCCCCTCTATGCTCTTCTCTTGATTTAGAAAGTCAACAGAGTAGCCTCTTCTTGACCAGTGGTGCTAACATCAGGGTGTGCTGGGCCTGCCAGGCTCAGGTGGGAGGCACCAAGTGTCTTCCCAGGACTTCAGCTTGCCCAGTCTCAGCTGGGTCCCGTGGGTTTTGTGACACAAAAGACAATCAACCTGGTTGGCATTCCTAAGGAACGAGGGGCAGTGAGTGGTAACTACATTGGGACAGCCCAAGGAATAACCAGAGAGCTTGCTTCTGGCAGAAAGTAAAGCCCCAGGGCCTCCCATCCTGCAGAAGGCAACTCTCCTCTGCATTCTCTTCATCTGTTGTGTCCAGCTCCCTGAATGTGGTGAGCAAGATTGAGAATCTCTTTAATTAGCATCTGCTGAGGCATATTTCCCATTTCCAGCTTGGAGGGGCTTCCCTCAGGAAGGCCATCCTGCAGGGATGCAGTAAGAGAAGAAGGGATAGGAAGGCCATCCTGCAGGGATGCAGTAAGAGAAGAAGGGATAGGAAGGCCATCCTGCAGGGATGCAGTAAGAGAAGAAGGGATAGGAAGGCCATCCTGCAGGGATGCAGTAAGAGAAGAAGGGATAGGAAGGCCATCCTGCAGGGATGCAGTAAGAGAAGAAGGAGTTCTGCCAGCTTCTGGGCAATTTAATCCTCGCAGGTCATCATAATCACATCAGTCTGCAGAAAATCCCTCAGAGAAGAAGGGAAAGAGCTCTCAGTAGGTCCCTGATGGTGGCTGTGATCCTTTATAGAATCATTTAGCTTGGAAAAGACCTTTAAGATTATTGTTACCAACTTTAAACCTAACACTGCCAAGCCCACCACTAAGCCATGTCTCAAAGTACCACATCTTCAGGAGAATGTCTTGCCCATGGATTTTCCATGCTTACCCCTGCAGAGCCCTGTCATTAGGGGAGTCAGGAAAGAGCAGAGGGCTGGCACTCCTGCTCTTCAGTTCCTGCTTTTGGTGGTGAGAAGAGGTTTAAGGACAGAGTTTCCCTGGCTATAAAGAATCTGCTGCTTAATAGCAGAGGAGTGTGTGCACCAAGCAGAATCCACAGCATGTTTGATGCATCCGCAGTTACACTCAATCTCTCTGGCTTAGTCGTATTTAGAGAGGAGCTTCTCACCAGAGGAGTTTGTGAGGGGGCCTTGATGTCAAGTGGCTTATTACAAGTCTTTTCTGTATTCTTACTGTTTTTTTTAACAGGCCAAACACAATCCTCAGGCTTCGATTCAATCACTTTGCCACAGAGTGCAGCTGGGACCACTTGTATGTGTATGATGGAGATTCGATTTATGCTCCCTTACTGGCGGCTTTCAGGTGAGTTCCCTTTGGTGGCAGTGGAGCTGTACACAGCCATAGCTCTGGCAAGTGGTCTGAATCAGTGTGGCTTCTGGCAATGTAAGGGCATTGCTCTGCCCTCAGCGTGTAAGGCAGCCAATGCAGCACATACAGCAAGCGTCCTCTGGTGCAGCCATCGCCAGCAGGAACAATGCAGGAGCTGTTTTGGCCTCTACAATGCACAGCTCTTGTGACTCTGCTGTGTAGCATGTAAGGATTATGGTTTCATTTCCAAATCCTGATTATGTGAGAGACAACAAAATGATTGTCATCTACTCCAGCTTGAGATGATTCCCTATGCAGGTTCCTGAGGGAGAAAAGTGTCCCATTTATCACTTGTGAGCTAAAGTTTAACTCTTAGTATGTCAGTGCTGGCAGAAGGCCTCCTGAGTTCAGGAGACACAGGGATCTGTGGGAGGGCTATGAGGATGACTGTGGGACTGGAACATCTCTGCTGTGAAGAAAGACTGAGAGCCCTGGGGCTGTTTAGTCTGGAGAGGAGAAGGCTGAGAGGGATCTGATCAATGTCTATAAATACCTGAGGAGTGGGTGTCAAGATGAAGGTGCCAGGCTCTGTTTGGTGGTGCCCAGTGATAGGACAAGGAACAGTGAGTACAAGCTGGAATACAGGACGTGCCACCTCAACATGAGGAGACATTTCTTTACCGTGAGGGTGACAGAGCCCTGGAGCAGGCTGCCCAGAGTGGTTGTGGAATCTCCTTCTCTGGAGATATTCCAAACCCACCTGTATGTGTTCCTGTGTGGACTGGATGGTCTCTGGAGGTCCCTTCCAACCCCTACCGTTCTGTGGAAAGCCAAGTAGCCAACACTTGTGCAGGTCTCACAGAACTATCTATATCCTTATATACCTTCAACTTTATGTTTGTAAACCCTTTGGAACACGTTCAAAAGCAACACCAAGGCTGTGAGACAGCCTTGTGCACACGTGTGTAAAAATAGCCATTGTTCTGCTAGGTGCTTGGCTCCCCTGTGCTGAGACTGACTGGTGGCTGCTGGCTAACAGTTGGCATCTCATGCAGAGACCTAAATATAGCTCCCACATGTATGCACTGCAGTCTGGCTGTGACAAGCACCACCCCATGTCTTCTGTTCCTTTAGCTGAGATCAGAAAAACAATTCCAGCTGACTTCTGGACAAAACTAATGGTTCCCTTTGAACTCTGCCCTTTCCAAGTGCTTGATTAACTCTTCCAATTAACCTTCTGGTGTGCTTCCTTTCATTTGTGAAATGGACTTCTAAGACTACTTGGTGCTTGTTCCAAACAACCCTTGTACTCTATGAGAGGAGATCAGCATAGGAACAAAAGGCTGGTTAAAAAACGAAAACACCACATGGTTTTGGTTTTGTTTGCTTTTGGTCTTCAGCGGAGAGTGCAGAGTTGTCTTGCAGGGAAAGAATGCTCCTTGTAAACCCTCAGACTAACCTGAGGTCAAAACAAGCCACACAAATGAGTAGTTGTGTAACTCTCTCTGCATCTCTACTTCTCACTGCCACTCCGCCCTGGTGAGACATCACCTGGAGTACTGCATCCAGCTGAGGTTCCCAGTGTGAGAGACATGGACCTGCTGGAGTGTGTCCAGAGGAGGGCCATGAAGATAATCAGAGGGCTGCAGTGCCTCTGCTATGGGCACAGTCTGGGGGAGTTGGGACTCTTCAGCCTAGAGAGGAGAAGGCTCCAGGGAGACCTTAGAGCTGCAAGGGGACTGGGGAGGGACTGTTTAGAAGAGCCTGTGGTGACAGAATGAGGGGGAATAGTTTGAAACTGGGGCAGGGGATATTTAGTTTGGATATCAGGAGGAAGCTCTGCACAATGAGCATGGTAAAATACTGGAACAGGTAGCCCGGGGCTGTGGTTCAGCCCCCATCCCTGGACACATTCAAGATAAGCCTTGATGTGGCTCTGGGCAGCCTGCTCTAGCTGGTGGTGTCCCTGCTGCCTGCAGGGGGTTGGACAAGACGCCCTTTGAGGGTCCCTTCCAACCCAATGCAATCTGTTAGTCTAAAGAAGAAAACCTCCAAAAGCCCTGGAAGTGGGTGCTGGAAGCACTCTCCTGGTAGCCCAGAGTGGATTGGTATGCAGGCAGAGGAGGAAATGTCATCTTATCTCAGAGCCATTGTGCTTTAATGGAGCTGATTTTTCACAGCTGGCTGCAAAGGTGAAATGCTCATGATTTGTGCCTGCAGTTTCTTGTGTGTTTCCCCAAAATTAATAGGCTTTTAAAACGGAGGTTATAAGTAGTTCACAGCATTAACAATTACGGTTCAGACTTTAAAATCATCTGAAAATCACTGGGAAGCCTGTGCCTGAGGACCAGCAAGCGTGAGTTTAATGGAATAACATTTTTGAGGTAGGAAAAAAAATCAATTATTTCTTTAATTGCTTCTTTAGATGACATTTGAATTTGATCTTCTTAGTAGTGAGCTGTGTTGTTCAGTTAACCAAGTTCAGCAGAGAGCAGATGCTTCTCACTTTGCCGATGTGCAGGGAAGCATCTGTTTGAAAGAGACTTTGCTTCATAACTAAGTGCACTGCAACTTTTCAAGAGCAGTGTTGATGTTTTCTCTCTTTTCTTGGCCCGTGTTAAATTTTAATATGAAATGTGACCCCCCCACACCATGCCAGGGCGTTTGCAGGATGAAGCTTGGTACTGCTGGACACTGTAACTTTCAGACTTTGTTGATAAACACTGTAAATTCCTCCCTCTTTAGAGCTTAGTTTTTGTTACCACTCTGGATTTTGATAGCAGCTGCCTGAGCCCTCACTTCGTTCTTCTTGTTTTCCTGACCTAATGCTCTCTTTTATCTGTTCACAATATGGTTTTTCACCCTGCATACAAGGTGATTGTGGAAATCCTCAGCACTGCCTTGCAGAGAAACTTTAAATTGTTTTTAGCAGTTTTTAACTGCCAGAAAAAATTGTGTGATGCAAACATTTACAGAGAACAAGCGTCTGCATAAACTGTTTACTAAACTCCATGTAGTCTGAGTGCCCCTGGAGCAGTCCAGCCCTGTGCATCAAGGGCTTTTTTCTGTTAGGGATAAAAATATCTTTGCTGGTTTATATTTGTGGTCATAGGCTATATGAGACTGTGCAAATGTGCTGCTTCACCATGCAGTGGATGAATGTGGAGGATCAGAAATGCAGAGTTGGGAAGCAGCAGACTCTCCTGTTCCTCTGTGAGCTGTGCTGGGTTTGTTTTCAGCTGTACTCCACGTTCAGCAGTCACCGGAGCTGCTTTTGCACCTCTGCTTTCACTCTGTGCCGATGGACGGGAGGAGTTTCCCCCGACAAACCCAACAGCTCTTGTGCAGGACCTTAGGCTGTGCCTCTGCACTTGGCACTAGGACCACTCAGAAGCCCCTTGTGGCTGCTGTCAGGTGCCGGCACTGGCGGATGGCAGCAGTTGCCCTGGGGTCACTGGCTGAGCTGGCTGCTCTGCACAGTGTCCCCCCACCCCGTGAGCTCTTGTCCCCTCTGAGCAGCTCTCCTTCCTTTCAAGTCTGGCAGGTGAAGATGCCACTTGTATACCCAGATTTGAGGCAAGGCACAGAATGTGGGGTGAGTTGGGTTGGAAGGGATCCTGGTCTGATCCCTCACTCAAAGTAGGGCCACCTCATAGTGGGATCAAGCTCTTGCTGAAGAGTTTGCACTGCAGAGTTGTGACTTTCTCTTCAGGACAGAAATCTTACTGATTCTCTGGGCCAGTGCTTGCTCACCCCCCTGTTGAGGAATAGTAACAGTTAAAAGTGAACCTTACACTGCTGTGTGATCAGAGCAGTTTGTGTCCAGTAAACCTCTGGTACTATCTCCTCTGTAAGCTCTTCTTAGGGAGCTGAAGGCAGCAGTTCCAGATGGATTTCATCCCATCTTTCCATGCTAACAAGCCTTGCTTCTTCCTCTCCTCCTGTGTCCTATGGCTGTCCCCCTTCTGCTTTGTTTTTATTCCCTCAGTTCTGTGCCAGAAATGGTAACCCAGGCAGCTGCCATAGGTGCACTCAAATGCTCTGTCCTCAGTGCCCTTCCTGAGCTAACCTGCAGACCCTGCTTACCCTTCATCATTGACCTGCCTTGTGTGGCTTAGAGCAAATCATCAGCTGATAACAGCAGGGGGCTGCTAACGAGGATTAATTATACTGGGAAAGGCACAAACTGTGCTCAGTCAGTGCTATTCGTGTTGAGAGCATCCAGAGGAGCTAATCAACTTAGAGCTGATGTTAGGCTTGGAGGAGGAAGTGGTCCTCACCTTAGCATGTGTAGGCAGAGAGCAGGCTGTGGGTGAAGGTGAAGGGGGTTATTGCTCTGCTGGCTTCAGAGTTGGATGTCTTTGCTCATGTGTGTAACAAGACTTTCCTTGTCAGTATTCTCATCCTTCTCTGGTGGAGCTGACACTCAGCACATCATCAGCCATCACCTCCCAGATCAGTTTTTGTCCTGCTCCCTAAGGCAGGGCACAGGGATGTATTCCATTACCGCCTGTGCTGGGCTGTGTTGCAGTGTGGTCATTGTGCTCACACTGGGTTCATGGAGCAGGATATCCCAGAATGGTGGGGGTTGGAAAGGACCTTAAAGATCATCTAGGGCACCCACCCTGTGCCATGGACAGGGATATCTGCAACTAGAGCAGGCTGCTTACAGCTCCTTCCAACCTGACCTGAAATGATTCCAGGGATGGGGCATCTATTACCTCTGGGCAACCCTGAGCCAGGGTCTTGCCACCCTTACCAGAAAATATCTCCTCCTTCTCTCTAGTCTCTTTTTGATTAAATCCATCACTTCCTCATCCTGGCACAACAGGCCCTGCTAAAAGGTCCCTCCACATCTTTCTTACCATTCCCTTTAAGCACTAAAAGGCCACCAGAAGGTCTCCCTGGAGCCTTTTCTTCTCCAGTATGAACAAACCCAACTCTCTCAGCTTGGCTCACAGCAGAGCCCTTCCAGCACTACTGTGGCCTCTTCTGGCCCTGCTCTGACAGGTCCCTGTCTATGCTGTGCTGAGGACTCCACAGCTGGCACCAGCACTGCAGCTGAGGTCTCAGCAGAGCAGAACAGAGGGGCAGAATCCCCTCCCTGCCCCTGCTGCCCACGCTGTTGGGGATCAGCAGGGGACACGACCAGGTCTGGGCTATGAGCACGTGGTGCTGGCTTGTGTCCATCATCACCATGATGCTTGCATAGCAAATTGAGGAGAAGTAATGCAAGTTTGAAGGAATTCCCATTTTGCTGCACTGCAGCGAGAACAAGGCAGGCTGTGTGAGCAGGAGGATAGGAACGAAGGCTCCTTGATAGTGTTTTTCGCTCTGCCGCTGACCCTCCAAATGCAGTGCATGGAAAAGAGAAGCTGTGTCAGGGCTAAGCAGGATTTGCCTTTCAGTGTGTGAGGAGCAGCGTCAGTGGAAGCTGAGCCGAGCGGGAGCGTTTGTTTGCTTTGGAGTAGTGATGGTTGTGAAATGTTTTGAGCGCCGCTGAAAGGAAACAGAAGCGGTGCCTTGTGAAACAGGCTAATTTTGGCCCCAGCCTCAGCTCCGAGGAGATCCTGGATTGTAGCTTAAAGGAAGTTTTGTGTAATCCTTTATCATCCTCATTTTGCTGTTGGAGTTTTTAATGGCAGGTAACACAAGTCCAGTTCGTGCTGGTTTGTTCAGAACGATGCTGTGCACTCAGCAATTCATTTGCTGCCTTGGTGCCACCCTTCAGGGGCCTGGGGCCTATTACCCTGTTGTGTTCTCTTCATGGCTTTCTCTGAGACCAGCTCCTATTTATCTGTGGAATTCCATCAGGCTGTGTAAACCCGTGTAGGTGGGGAAAAGTCTTCTTTAGTGTATTTACACAGAAGTCATCAGAGAAGGATGGCAAGAAGAAGCAGGTGAGAGGCAGTGAGAGCAGCAGAGGTACCTGCGCTCTGCCGGAGCCAAGCCTGGGCTGGGGAGTCAGAGAGAAAGCAGAGAGCTGGACTGTGCTAGGCCTTTCAGGAGGAAAGGTTACTGGGGGCGGGGCGGGGTGTGTGTGTGTGTGTGTGTGTGTGTGTGTGTCTCTTCTCTCACTACTGCTATTCACTCTCTGCTTTTCTTATTTGCTGCCGTTCTCCACTCTCCGGGGCCTTGCAGTTAGATTGCTCTGTGATATCGCTGCAAAGTGCTGCAAGAATAAGACCGAAGAAGAATGAAGCAGAACAAAGGAATTTTCTCTTCTCCCTGAGCTCTAATTTGCCTTACCCTGAATTGTATTCAGATGTCTGTTTTCCTGTGGAGCAGACTACCCTCCTTTATTTTGCATTACAAAGGCCACCTATGATCCAAATAGCAAGGAGGTTATTGGAGTTTTTGTTCTTGGGCCTCGTGGGAGATGGTCTTTTGGGAGAGAAGATCTTCAGATCACAAGTCTGAAATTGTACAGTGAAAGGGGCACCTCTTACACACAGAGAGAAGGGCAGGGGATTCTGCCTTTTAATCTCATATCCTTGAGATCTGAACGAATAGAAAATAGTTGGCTTTCTCCCAAGGAACTGTGTATTGAGCTGCCTATCTGCCGGTGTGCTGGAGCCGTTCAGCCGAAGCACAGGCTCAGGTTTCAGTGGTGGCATGCCCATGCTGGGCACGTCGGTGAGACGAGGGCAGGACTTGTGCTCAGCCTGCAGACTTCCCTGCTGCAGGTAACCAGCTCCTCCCTTGCTCTGGGTGCAAACACCTCCTACTTGGGCAGCAAAGGCGGTGGCGGTGCAGGTGTCTGTGGCGCTCCCCACGCACGCCGCTGCCGTGCGTGGGGGCAGGGGCAAGTGGCAGTCACACAGTCAGGCTTTGCGGGCAGTCCGAAAGGGTCACTGAGCGCTTTCCTCGGGTGCAGAAACTCATTTACCCTGTCCTGGGGAACTGCCGGCAAATGCATTTGCCTTCTGCTGTGAATAGAGCTGCAGAGAGGAGGAGTTCTTTTCAGGAGGAAAAAATTCTTTTCGTTGTTGCTTTTCAGTCGGCGGTGCCCTTGGAGATTCAGAAGTGGCAGGGCACAAAACCAGGCTCGGCTGCGCTCCCGGGGGGGCTGCTGCTGGAGCTGCCTTTGGTTCCCTGCCCAACAGGCTCGGCTCTGGGGTTTGGAGTCTCTTGTCAAAAAGAACAGGGCTGCGGCTGGGGGAAGGATGGTTCTCTGCAGGAAAACAACGTTTGGCTGCGAGCCGCTGGGGGCAGACAGTGCTCCTTGCTTAGATAAAGGCTTAAATTGGTAATTCAGTAGACTTCAAGTTTATGCTTGCTCTGGTGTCTTTTGTGTGAGGGAGGAATTGACTTTGTTGTTTCTGTTGTTGTCAGGCTTCTGTGGAAAGGAGAATAAACATTCTCCTTCAGCTCCACTCTAGCTTGTGCAGCTGGTGAAGAGGTAACAGTTTCTCCTTCCAGAGACATTTCATCTCCTTGTCAGCTTGCTCCAGTTTTGGTCGACTGCTGTGTGACTCCGTCCTGTGCCCACTCTTGAACTCTCTAAATAGCCTTCACAGAACCCCAGCACAGTGAGAGTTGGAAGGGACCTCTGGAGGTCATCCAGTCCAACCCTCTGCTCAAGCAGGGCACCCACAGCAGCTTGCCCAGGATCACAGTGGCCAGGTGGGGTTGGAATCTCTCCAGAGCAGGAGACTCCACAACCTCTCTGGGCAGCCTGCTCCCGGGCTATGACACCAGTTTGTCACCAGTGCCTTTTCTGTCATTCTCTCTACTGCCTGTGTAAAACTAAATGGCTTGGCAGATTCTGCTGAAGCTGGAAGCAGCCAGAGGTGACCACAGGCTTGAAACCATGACTGAGGTGGGAACAGTGAGGCTGACAGCCTTGTGGGACAGAAAAACCACACATGAGCATGTGGTGAGTCAGGTGGAACTTCATGAAAGAGTGAAGGGACTGGAAGATTGTAAGGACAGTTCTACTGCTTTCTCATGGAGGAAAAGCCCAAGGGGCAGTGGTGGATGATCAGATGTAAAGCAAGTGTAAGAGGTCCTTTCTCTGCCATTGCAGACCTCTGTGCCATGCTCCTTCTGGGTACAATGGGTATAAATGGTTGAGAAAGGTGGGTGACTGGTTTATTTAGATAGTGCCAACTGGGGTGCATTCTGCAGGCCAAAGCACCTGAACTGGGATGTTTTCATCACCAAAATGCTCCATCCTCACTTCCTTTTTACAGTCCTCTCAAACCACTTGCTGTAGCCCATAGTCAGGAGGATGTAGTGGCCTTGGCAGAGCTTGACTTTGTCTGGGGACTGCTGGTTTTATGCTTTTGGGGCACTGATTTCTGTTTTCAGTCAAGCCACCTTGCGCTAGGAATGGATCCTGCTTAAATCCAGAATAATAAGGGAAGGAAAATAGGTTTTTAGAAATAGTACCTGGAACTCTAGACAGCTTCAGGTTTACTCAAGGGAGACACTTTTATTGTACATTACTCTTTCCAAAGAGCCAAGTTGATCACTTTAGGGTTTTCTGTTTGCACTGCTGGCTGCAGCCAATGCTTCTGGTGGGGCACATGGAGGGAGGCAGTAATGCTGCTCTCAGTATCCTCAGCTCCTTGGTCAGCGACCACAGTGTTGCAGATAATGAAGCCAAGCAAGAGACCTTGATAAACCCATCCTGAAGAATGTGATTTTATCTTTCTGGGAGGGTCTTGAGGGTTCTTATGCCTTTGAGAATGGAGCTGTCTGTCTTGAGTACAGGTACTCTGTCTTGAGAGGTTTTCTTTTCAACCTTGAAGGAGTACTGTTGAAGAAAAACAATCTGACAACTGCCAAAATGATGGTTACACACATTCTTTACACTTCAACTAGATAAAAACTGAGTTTCCATTGTTTATTAATGCTGCTGCAATTGCTATTGTTGCTTTACCTCCTTTTATTTCACTTCTAACACTGGTTTGTTGTTCTTCTCTCTTCCAGTGGTCTTATTGTTCCTGAGAAAGACAGCAATGAAACAGTACCAGAGGTGGTAGCTACTTCTGGATATGCCCTTTTGCATTTCTTCAGTGATGCTGCCTATAATTTAACAGGGTTTAACATCACATACAAGTAAGTAGTAGTCCAATTCACTCCAAAGCGAGCTTACAGCTTGAGCAAAAGGAGGTTTCCTCTTCTCTGAGTTCTCTCTTGCAATGAGTGATTGCCTGCCCCTGCGATGAGCTTTAAAGACCCCTTCTGACTCAGTACATTCTAGGATTCCATTCTGTGGTCATTAAAATGAGGTGCTTAGGTTTTTGGCTGCTAGCCTTGGTGCTTTCATCCTGATTAAGCACTTCAATATCTTGTGGATTCCTAGAAACACATGGGGCACCCAGCACCCCTTGACTGCTGCAGGAGGTGAGGAGTCGTCTTTGCAGAGTGCCTTGAGCCCTACAGCTGAAGCAGCAGCGCTGAGAGTGTGTCTGATACCATGAGCAATGTCACCATCTACTGCCAGCTGGCCAGACTGCACCACTGCAAGATGCTCTCCTCAGGGATCACCTGCTTTTTCAAATGCCTTTTAAGATATTTAATGATTGTTTAACACTTCACTTTCTTAATAATTTCAAATAATATTCCAGGACTATTTTGAGTTCAGCTGCTTCTCTGTGTTGTGGTTGTTAGGTTTTCTCCTGACACTTCTGCAGAGAGTAGATACAAAAGTCTATTTGTCTCTTCCATTTAACACACTGTGGTCACTGCTGGACAAACACTTGTGCAACGAGGGTCTGGCAGCTGGGGACTCCCCCTGCCACATAGCAGTGAGGATATTGGGTGGTAATGCCTGTCTCTGGGTTATACTGGTTGCTGCAGAAGCTGGAACTGGAAGTTAATAAGGTCTTGGACTTTGGCTTATCACCAAGAATGTGTCTGGTTTGGCCTCAGCTCCATTGCAGACATTATCAAATCAGAAATCATAGAATAGTTTGGGCTGAAAGGGACCTTAAAGATCAACTAGTTCCAAACTGTCCCATCATGGGCAGGGACACCTTCCACCACCCCAGGTTGCTCAAGGTCCTATCCAATGTGGTCTTGAACAGCTCCAGGGAGGAGGCATCCACAGCCTTCCTGGGCAACCTGTGCCAGTGTCTACTCACCCTTACTGTCAAGAATTTCTTCCTTGTCTCCAGTCTCAATCTCCCCTTTCCCAGCTCAAAGCTGAATCCCCTCCCTGTCCTGCTGTCACACTGCTTTGGATGCAGCCCAGCACATGGGGTTTTGGGCAGCCAGTGACCATTGCTGGCTCATGAGGAGTTTTCTATCAGCTGACACCCCCAAGGCCTTCTTGTGGAGGCTGCTTTTGAGCCAACCTTTGTCCAGCCTATATTTGTGCTGGGGATTGCTCTGACCCAGGTGTAGGACACCTCATAATTCAGAACAGGCACATCTTCAGGTGGGGATTGCTCTCGGCTGTGTTCCTGTGGTATCAGAGGGCAGAACAGCAGCTGACTGTGAGCAGTTGAAGTCTAAATGGCACAGACACCACAGAAGCCTTAAGCTCTGATTAAATCCTTGGCTTACAGCTGGGTGTTCTGAGGCAGTGCATTTGCATTACAAATGGCTGCAAATCAGGTCGGTAAGTTTTTGGAGGAGTTGTGAAGTTTTACTGCTGATGCGAGGTAGTTCTGTAGGTGACAGAGTAAATCTCTGCAGGTTCAGGCTCCAGATGAGCAGCTCTGGGTGTTTTGTGTGTTAACCAAAAGCTGTGCTGACTGCTGCTCAGAGTCACTGTGCTGCTTGTGACTGAGGGGACAGCGTGACAAGCTGTGCCATCCCTGACAAACCTCCTTTCCCTCATCTTCACAGTTTTAATATGTGCCCCAATAACTGCTCTGGCCGAGGAGAATGCAAGCTCAACAGCAGCAGCAATGCTCTGGAATGTGAATGTGCCAAATACTGGAAGGGAGAAGCCTGTGACATTCCCTACTGCACTGGGGACTGCGGTGCACCTGAGAGAGGCCTCTGCAGCCTCAACGACACTAAGGCCTGTTTGTGCTCTTCGGGCTGGCAAGGTGAGACCCCTGCTGAACAGGAGGTGCTTGTGGACACCTTTCTGCATGGCTCTTGCACTTTGATTGGGAAAAATCAGCTGAACCTTGAAACCTTGTTTTCCTCAGGTCCTGGCTGCTCAATTCCTGTTCCTGCAAACCAGTCGTTTTGGACCCGGGAGGAATACTCTCTTCCCAAACTTCCTAGAGCATCTCACAAAGCTGTGATCCATGACCATAAGATGTGGATTGTTGGAGGCTATGTCTTCAACGACTCTGACTCTCAGAAGGTTTTGGCGTGAGTACAAACCATGATAATAAAGTCTAAGCAGAGGAGCTTAGAGTGGAGAGTTCTGAGAAGGGGCTGCCTGACAGGCGGTGCTCTTGGCCTGTGCTCCAGCTGCGGGGGAAACCAGCAGTGATCCAAACTGAAACCCACGGTGAGGTGTGGGAAAATGCTGCTAAGGGTGCTGAGTTTGGAAGGGAAACAGTGTAAGGTTCCTGACACTCAGTGAATTTTTGACTCATCTGCTTCTGACAGCACTTAACTATTCGCTCCGGTTTCGAGATGAGTTCAGGTCTCATATTCCAAGAGAGGAGTTCTGCTTCAGTGTTGTTAGCCCTTCCTTCTGTCTGACCTCAGAGTGCTTGGCTCCTTAATGCATTCTGGTCACTCTGGATATTAGTGCATAGTGGGAGGGATAGCAGGCAGGAAGTGGCATTTCGGATGGTGACATTTATGCAATTAGTTGAGGTGAATCAACAATAACTAAAATGTCAAATAATAATTGTCTACCCTGTGGAAATCCCCCTAGGAAGAAAACAGACCAGAACAACATTTCAGGCTTCCTCTTGAGCTCAGTAGTATTGGGGCAGATTTAGGAAAGCTGGATTTTAACTTGGGGCTGCCTGCACTCCTCAGTTTGATGGACCAGAGGGAGAGTTGTGAGTTCTGCCCTCACATCCATAGGTAATGGTTCTTGTAGTGGGAAGTAAAGAGGAACCGAGAATGCAGACTTAGCTGTAGAGCAGCTGCTGATTACATCCACAGTTCACCCTTTCAAAGTCATGCCTGATTTTCTGACAGATACCCTGTGGCTTCACTGAGCACTTCCTCACAGATTATTTTCTCATCTAAAGCTGTAAGCCTGGTGAGGATAGTTCATCCTTCTATCTAAAGAGCCACAGGCCATTTCCAGGGCAGAGGGTTTATCTTATTTCAGGTCCACAGGAAAAATAGGCTTGAATGGCAAAGACGTAATTAAAAAGTGCCTTTTACACACTGGCAGGTCTGCTTTGATCAGGTAGCTGCAACTTCTGTGAGCTTAGTGTAAAGTTTGTCTGCTCTGTTGGGTGGATCATGTGTGTAAGTTGTCCTAGCTGAGCGGGCAATGCTCTGGGTTTGCTCAGGGAGGAGTGCTCAAGGCAAGGCCAATCAATGCAGGGATGTTAAGTACCAGAGCAGGCTTGGCTGCATTTTTTAATCCGTGAGTAGTCTTTGGATGGTGAAAATCAAATAGTTTCTCACAAATCCTGCAAAAGGCCAGCAATAAACTTCTTATGTTCATTATCTGCTTCTCAGATAATTAATTCCATCTTTATCCCACAGGTATGATCTGATTTCTGAAGAGTGGCTTCCACTGAACAGCACTGTGAACCTGGTGGAGATGAGATACGGCCACTCGCTGGCCTTGCACAAGGTGAGTGCAGCGCTCCTGACACTGCCCTGCACAGCTTCAGCAGCAGGAGTGAGGGCAGCCCTCAGGCTCCTCTGCCCCAGCCCCCGCAGCCCGGCCCCACAGCTCCACTCACTCGCAAACTCAAACCTGCCTTCTTTCAGGATGACATCTACATGTACGGTGGCAAGATAGATGCGACAGGCAACGTGAGCAGCCAGCTGTGGGTGTTCCACATTCCCAGCCAGAGCTGGGCACAGGCCACGCCGGCGGCCAAGGAGCAGTACGCTGTGGTGGGGCACTCGGCACACATCGTCACCCTGCGCGACAACAGCACCGTCATGCTCGTCATCTTCGGGCACTGCCCCCTCTACGGCTACATCAGCAACGTCCAGCAGTACAGCCTGGGTGAGCGGGGCCCTGCCTGCCTCCCTCTGCAGTTCAGCAGTGGCTTTGGAAGTGAGGTGGCTGATCGCTGCTGGGGTGGTGAGACCGGGACAGACAGCACCTTCTGCTCTTCCTTGTGTGGGGTGCAGCTTCCAGTGCTTGTGTGACACAATTAGGGGCACACAGGCACCCGCCTCATGCTTTATGCAGCTGAGTGGGTCTGAAAGACAAAGAAGCTGTTGTTGAGAGACAGAGCAGTGTAACTGCAGGACCGTTTAATTGTCCTCTCTCCCTTTCACAAAGCAAACACTTTTAAAATTGCTTTTGTATCCTGCAGATACAAGGGTGGCTGTAAGAATTCAGCCCAAGCAGCCACTTAACTCCCCTGGTCTCCAGTAGTGCTGATGAGCCACTGCTTAGGAGAACAGGAGGTGAATTTCTAGGCTCCCACATTTCTGATATAATCTGGTCTCCATATCTCTGGGAATAGTCCCTACTCTGATGTTAGCATCCAGAGATTTCCAGTGACACCAGCTCTCCATGAGATGAGCTGCTCTGCAGTGGCTCTCTGGAGGCATAACTCTTGCTCCACAGACCAAGCAGAGTTAAGCAAAGGAAGATCACAGTGTCAGTGTGGAGGTTTTTGTCTGAAGTAGTTGCCTTAACTGCACTGTTGACCTGTTATCCTTGTCCTTTGGTCATCCCAATCCAGAGGCTCTCCTGCAGCCTCCTCTGGCTCACTGTGTCCATATGAATGAGCTTAGTTCCTGCAGGAGCAGGCTAGAGACAGCCAGGCTGTGTGGGGCAGTGACTTGTTCCCATACTCCTCTGTTTCCCACATGGGCCCTTGCAGACTGCTAAATTCCTTTGCTTGTGGTGTGCCTGATCTGCCCTGGAGGTAGGGAGCCTGTGCAGGGCTTTGTTCCACACTTGCTGCAGAGAACTGGTGTCATTTGGCACTTTTGTTTCAGTTGCCATTCTATTCTGTCTAGAGTGCTTCAGCCCAATGTTATTTTAGTGAGGGAGGTCCAGGACCATTAATCACATATTAGTGTTTAACTGCGATGTTCTGCACAGTCACACTCAGCTTGGCTTCAGTGCTCTCTGGCTTTATATCGGTATGAAAGAAAAGTGCTCTTGGGTCCTGTTTGAAGTGAAGCCCTGGTGCTGGCATTTTCATGGCACTGAAATGCAATATATTATTTCTGTACTTTTTAGGTCTCATTTATCCTCTGCAAAACGTAATAGAGGGCTGTGGGAGGGACATTTCTGCTCTGATTAAAAATACTCAGCAGCACTTCTTGACAACAGACTCCTTGAAGGAGAATATTTTTGGCTGTGAAGTGATAGAGACTATGTCTAGATCTGAGTCGAGGGGAGCCCAATTTGCTTCCCCAGCAGATATGTTGCTAAGTTGCTAATGGAGATGAGTTAACCATGTCCTGTCATGCTCATTCCTCAGCCACAAACACATGGAGCATTCTGCAGACCAGCGGAGCTTTGGTGCAAGGAGGTTATGGCCATAGTAGTGTTTATGATCCAAGTACAAGATCAATTTATATCCATGGAGGTTACAAAGCCTTCAGTGCCAACAAGTACAGGCTGGCAGATGACTTGTACAAATATGAAGTTGATACCCGCATGTGGTAAGTTGTTCTTCCTCTCCACCACCCTCTTGTTGTCATTTGCAGTGGACAAGGAGCTGGGGTGCTGGGTAAGGGGTGCAGCAGGACAGGTCCCTCGTGCTGAGGGTAGACAGTGTGCTCCTCTAGCTGATATTTTTATGTCCCTTTGTGAATAGGGAATCATACAACCACGTACAGTCAAAGCTGTGAAGGAGCCAAGAAATCCATTTGTATCTATTGTTGTATTAAAGCTGAAAAGAAAAATACTTGATGGGATTTTCTTGCCAGCAGTACAGGCTGTGCATATGAGTGCAGTTATTGCAGTCAAGTGAGTGATCATTCATTCTGCAGTTAAGAACACAGAAGAATTTCTATTATAACCACATTTTCTTCTGGCTCTCTAACTGCTTGAAATACTCATTTCTTAAGCTGAAGTCTTCTGTGATTTGTTTCTGCCCAAAGCTGTGTTTTATTAAAGAGCTGGAGGAAAATTTCACAACTCTGAGCTATGGAGACAAAAGGCATTTTCCTCACTTTTCTGTTTCCCTTAAAGCCTTCACATTCAGGTGGTTTGGAATGTCCCCAGAGGAGGAGACTCCACAGCCTCTCTGGCAGGGCTCTGCCACTCTCACAGTGACAGAGTTTTCCCTTCTGTTCCCATGGCACCTCCTCTGCTCTAGCTCACGCCCACTGCCCCGTGTCCTGTCATTGGACATCCCTGAGCAGAGCCTGGCTCCATCCCTGCACATCTTTGTAAACAGGAATGAGAGCTCCCCTCAGGCTCTTCTGCTCCAAGCTCAAGGGCCCCAGCTGGGTGCTGGACTCTTTCACACAGTTCCCTGAGTTCCCTCTTGAACCGAGTGGCCCAGAACTGGGCACAGTATTCGAGCAGGGCAGAGTAGAGGTGGAGAAGAACCTTTTTCAGCCTACTCCCTACACCACTTCTAATCCACCCAAGGATGCCCTTGCCCTTCCTGGCCACAAGGACGTGTTGCAGGCCCATGGACATCCTTCTGTCCACCCGGACCCCCAGGTTCTTTCTGTCAGAACTGCTCTCCTACAGACCAGCCCTATCCCAACCTCTCCTGCTGCCTGACACCTGCTTGGTCTTGTATTTCTGGCTCGCTTTGTGGGTGCCAGGTACCCGTGCCCTTCCCTGATGGCTCTGCTTTGTTTCCGAAGGACGATTCTCAAGGACAGCAGATTCTTCCGCTACCTGCACGCAGCGGTGATCATCAGTGGGACCATGCTGGTGTTTGGAGGCAACACACACAACGACACCTCCATGAGCTACGGCGCCAAGTGCTTCTCTTCTGATTTTATGGCCTATGATATTGGTGAGTTCTTGCAGAAATAATCACCATAACAGAAGCTCTGGGATGCTGTCTTCAGAATGACTAATTCCCGTGCTGAGCGTATTACACCAGACGCTGCTAAGCCTGCTGCAGGAGAATGTGCAATCAGGAGCAGCTCCTTTAGCTTGCTACACATTACCAAGCAAATGAGCTGCTGCAGTGATTTCCAGGCAAATACAACAGCAGTTATTTGGCCAACAGCTTATACAAAGCTTGGGCATTAGAAATTATTTCTTACATAGAAAGCACGTTGTGACCACCTCTGGCATAAAGCTGTCCTGCACTGCAGGAGACCCAACCTGTCCTGGGCTGATCCCCAGCAGTGTGGGCAGCAGAGGCAGGGAGGGGGATTCTGCCCCTCGGCTCTGCTGAGACCCGCCCTGCAGTGCTGAGGCCAGCTCTGGAGTCTTCAGCACAGCACAGGCAAGGACCTGTTGGAGCAGGGCCAAAGGAGGCCACGGCAGTGCTGGCAGGAGTGGAAGGGCTCTGCTGTAAGGCCAGGCTGAGAGAGTTGAGGTTATTCAGGCTGGAGAAGAGGAGGCTTCAGGGAGACCTTCTGGTGGCCTTTCAGTACTTTATGTGGTGGCTCAGAAAGCTGGGGACAGGCTTTAGCAGGGCCTGTTGTGACAGTACAAGGGGTGATGGTTTGAAACTAAAAGAGGGGGATTTAGACTGGAGAGAAGAGGTCTTTCACACTGTGAGGGTGATGAGACACTGTCCCAGGTTTCTGAGGTAGCAGATGTCCCATCCCTGGAACCATTCCAGTTCAGGTTGTTTGGGGCTCTGAGCAACCTGCTCTAGTTGTGGATTTCCCTGCTGACTGCAGGGGATTGGACTAAGTGACCTTTACAGGTCCCTTCCAGCCCAAAGCAGACTGTGATTCTCTGATTTGAGTGTGCTTTGTCTGTCTGTGACCTATCAGAAATGCAGCCATTAGGACAGTTGCAGGCACTGGGCCCTGCTGACGCTCAGCTTGCAGGTTGCAGGCTCTGGCTGACCTGTTTGGCTGTGCTCTTTGTAAGGATCACTTTGTTTCTGTCTATGCCTTATAAGCATAGAGATCCCCCTAAGCACTATTTAACAAGGAAGCCAAATGATGACTGAATGTTATTGGAAGGAGTGGGTTTGGAGGCAGTGGAGGAGCCAGGAGAGGGCAGCATTTGTTTGAGCATGGATTTGAGACCAGAGAACTTGTGGAAGAACAGGAAGAGATGGAATGGCAGGGAAGAAGCTGCATACACATCCAGATAACTCATGCTGGACACACAGGTCTGTTCTCATAGCACGTTCTACCTTCTGCTCTCAGGATTCCTTAAATGTGAACTGTCCTGATTTGATTCCCTGAAATAATGATGTCACCCTGCCTTCTGGCAGTGACTGCCCATGGGGATGTGACAGCAGTGTGAAGGTGAATGGAGTGCAGCCAGCAGCAGGGCTTGGCACCTTGTGCCATTTTGCTGCCTGTTGGAGAGACCGTTCTCTTTGCTCCCTGTGGAATTAATTCCATAAATGAATTAAAACAGTGTATTTTGACACTCATGGCTGGAGAGGTTTGCTTTGGTTTCAGTAGGTATCCCAGACCTTTTGAACTGTTTAGATACAAAGGACAAACTGCACTGATGACAAACACAGAGCAAGGCTGGATCCTTTCATAGCATTTGTGCTGAATTTGGATAGTTCCTTTAACAGGTTCTGTCCATTGTAAGCTTTAGGCCTGGCATAATTCTTAGGCCAGGAAGGGTTCTTTGTAGTTTCAGAATTAGACTTTTTTTCCAGTACTTGATCTTCCACTGAAAGATCAAGTACAGGGAAAAAAAAAAAAAGGGAAAGAAGCTTAGAAAGCAAAACATTCCAAGCCTTCTATCAATCTAGAAAAACACATTTCTTGGCCTAGCATAACTCACAACTCAATGGAGAAGTTGCCAACTGCTGCTGAGTTTTGCAGGAGTCTCCTGTTGAGAATGGGGACCACAGGTGCTGGCCTCAGGGGTGCTGGGCTGCCTTACAGCCCTTCAGAATCCAGCAGATGACATTTGAGAATACACTTCAGAGTCACAATCCATTGAAGTATGAAATCCACCCAGCTGGGTCCTATGGCTTTCTTCAGCAGCACCCTGAATACAATTTCTGCTGGAGTGAAGTTTGGGATCAGTTGTTTTAAGCAATAATTCTCCAGTTAGATACAAAAGCAGTAAAGTCTGGGGATTTTTTTTGCCTTCTCAGTTTATCTTCACCATAGTTTGGGAGTTTTTTCTTTCAGAGGTTCAGCTGCTGGCACAACACTTCTCTCTTGTATTAAGGAATCTTCTAGTATGGGAGGGCTCTGTAGAGCTTTACAGCAGATTGGCTTTGCTGTCTCAATTGCATGAACTGCATACAAGTGCCTGAGGGATGCTAGCCCCCGAGGTGATCCCCTCCACTTCACCAACTTTAAGTGATATGGATTGGGCTGGCTTTTCCTGCTTTTGCTCCTTTGATTGCTCAGTGGGTTAGATGTTTCTTAGGTTGTTGGTGATTGTTTTTTTTTTTTTCCCATGCTGCCTAAAGGAAGAAATTACCTGAGAAACCAAATAAAAAATGAAGCAGAACTTCTAAATGTTATGCTAATAGAAAAGAGATGGAATAATCTCACATTATATTAAAAGAGAAAAACAACCACAAATCCTTCAGCTGTGATGAGTGAAATGCCCCCTAGGAGCATAACTGCAATGGAAAGAGGGGTGGGGGGGAAAGAAAGATAAGTCTCTGTTCTTAGTGATACTGGTTTGGAGCAAAACTGTGTCTAATTCACATCTAAACAGATCAAACCTGAACTTGTTATGCAGTGGAAAATGCCACTAGTAGAGGAGAAAAAGCAGCTCTAACCACTGCCATTTAATTACATGTGATTGCAGGCAACATGAACTCCTTCATCACAGTGCCCTGAAACTTTGCTGTTTTGGGGGCTGCTTATTCACAGATTCATAGAATGGGTTGGATTGGAAGGGACCTTAAAGACCATCCAGTTCCAACCCACTGCCATGGACACAGACACCTCCCACTAGGTTGGGTTGCTCAAGGCCTTGTCCAGCCTCATCCTGGACACCTCCAGGGATGGGACATCCACAACCTCCCTGGGTAGCATCACCTCCATCCTTTGCCTTTTTCTCATACCATGGTGACTGGGGTGAAGAAGAGCCTCCAGCAGTGCCAAGGAAGTAACACAGCTTCCTTCAGCCGCCCTGCTGCACTTGAGAGGTTTTGGTGGTGGCTGCAGTGGACTCCCTATTGGATCTTCCAGGAAGAAATGTGCTGCCTAAGTTGAGTTGTTGCTACTGAGAAACTTTTCTGACATGAGCCTTCCTTAATCCTAGCCTGTGATCGTTGGTCTGTCCTTCCGCGCCCCGGGCTCCATCATGATGTCAACAGGTTTGGACACACTGCTGTGTTCTACAACAGGTAAGACTGCAGACACTGGGGACTGGTGCTGGTTCTCCTGCAGTCACAGACTGGGTTGGGTTGGAAGGGACCCTATGTAGTTGTAGCCCCCTGCCGTGAGCAGGGACACCTTTGCTAGAGCAGGAGTCCCTGCAGAGTGCCAAGTTCATGCACAGGTGTGTGTCAGTGCCCCTTGTGTTGGCACTTGTAGGTCAGTGGCATGGAGACCAGAGCTCTGCCTGGGGATCTGTTGCAAGCCTTTCATTCTCACATCTTCACTCTTGCAATGAAGTTGTTAGTCTACCTGTCCTCCTCAGTCCTTCCTCACTGGACTAAGCTGTTGCAGCTCAGTTCTTCCAAAAATTAGTGTTTTTCATAGTTCTGCTTATTTTTCATTTCTATATGTATGTTTCTAGCTCTTTTCTATTTCATAATTCCATGTAGTTCATATTTTTCTTATGAAGTTGCCCTGACAACTTTGATCTCCAAGCCATGCTGTCCCTCGTGGTTCCTAAACTCGCCTGTGTTTCAGCTTGCACAGCTGTGTGCCACTTCCTTTCTGCGGTGAACTCACAGATGAGATTCCCGCTCTTAAGCATTAGGTCACTGTAATAAGGTCTGTGCTTTCAGGTGAACAGCTGTTGCTGTATTTGAGTCTGCAGAACTGACTTTGGAAGTGTGTTTCTTAGGAGCTTTTCCTTCTGATTCCTTTATCCTTTGAGGATACTTGCTGTAAATCAGTATTGTGATTTAAAGCTCAGGTTAAGGCAGGCAGATAACTCTTGCTGCCTTGAAGAGGAAAGTGTGCTTTGAGATACTCCTTTTGTCTGTAAAAATCACTACCTCTGTAAAATTCCTACCCCTGCTGAGGCCACATCTGGGGTACTGTGTCCAGTTCTGGAGCCTTCAGTTCCAGAAAGACCTCAAGGAACTGCTTAGTCCAGCATAGAGCCACCAAGCTGCTGCAGCAGTGGAACATCTCCCTTTGATGACAGGCTGAGGGAGCTGGGGCTGGGAGCAGAGGAGCCTGAGGGCTGCCCTCATTGCTGTTAGCAAAGAAGGGCAGTGTCAGGAGGATGGAGCCAGGCTCTACTCAGTGAGTGCCAGTGATAGGACGAGGGGGAATGGGTACAAGCTGCAGCTTCCACAGAAAAACTTTGTCAGTGTGAGGGTGCTGGAGGCCTGGAGCAGGCTGCCCAGACAGGTTGTGGAGCCGCCTCCTCTGAAGAGGTTGAAAACCTGCCTGGATGTGTTCCTGTGCATCCTGCCCTGGGTGACCCTGCTGTGACAGGGGAGTTGGGCTGGATGATCTCTGGAGGTCTCTTCCAGACCCTGATGTTCTGTGATGCTTGTTTTGTGTGTGCTCAATACCAGCTGAGAAGTTGCTCCCACGGAGGACAACTAACCCTGTGCAGGAGTCCTTTGCATCTTAAACCAGGATGAAAATCACATTGAAGATAGTTATTATTCAATCAAAACTCTGATTTTCAGCTGCACTGATTCTCCTTCACTATCTTTCTGGATGTACACTTGCAGACATGGATGCACGAGGGGTTTTGGGTGGCTTTTTATGTAAACTATTTATATTTGATGTTTGCCTGAAGCACCTGTGACAGTGAAGGTTTAAAACAGAAACACCTCCTTGCCTTCCCCCAGGTACTCTGGGTTTTGTTCAGCTGGCACAGTGACTCTTTGCTCGGCTGCTAACAGCCGTGGACATAGCTGTGGGTTTGTCACAGCCGTGTAGCAAGATGTGACAGGGCTGAGTTGCTTTGTTACAGTCCCTGAGCACTGCTCTGAGGGTGTGAGGATGCTGTGCCCTGAGTTTTAGCCTGCCTCTTGCCTATGTTCTTTGCAGGAGAGGCCCACATTTTGTGCAGCATTTGACATGCAGTCACCTTCATCAGGTGTCACCCAGAACTTTAGCTGAAGGGGAAGGTCAGCCTATGGCCTTAGATAGATAGGTTAGAGACTGGCCCAACACCCATGTGTTGAGACTCTGGCTCTTCTGAAACAGTGGCACGTGGCTGCCCTTCCCCTTAGTGCCTGCCTTGGCCAGGAGCTGTTGATTGGGGTTTCTGCATGCTGGAGCTCTTTGCTCACACCTCGAACTGCAGTGACTTCCAGCAGCATGGTTTATAAACAGGCACGAACCTGGATGTCTTTCCTTCCACTTTGTCTAGCACTATGTATATCTTTGGAGGCTTCAACAGCCTCCTGCTGAGCGACATCCTGAAGTACACACCCGAGAGATGTGAAGCTTTTGCCAATGAGACTGCCTGCCTGCGAGCAGGCCCTGGAGTCCGGTGTGTGTGGGCGACCTCCCCTCCTGGCTGCGTGCCCTGGGAGAATGCAACACTACAGCAGCAGCAAAAGATCTTGGAGGACTGTCCTCCCAGACCAGGTGTGTGTCCCCTTCTTACCATTTCCCTTTTCCCCTTCCTAAAGGTGCCTGGCATCTTGTCCTTCTCCCGATTCTGCTTCCTGCTAGCTGGCTGCCATTATCAGAGCAGCTTTCAGATGGGGGCTGTAGTTCTATTTCCATGCGTGCCTGGGGGCACCTTCTTCTGACCAAATGCCTGCAGCAATGTGGAGATGTTTCCACCTCCATCTCCCTGTAGTTACTTGCTCCTTGGATATTTTTTAATATTTTTTTTTCACTGCTGTGCTACTTGTACTTACTTTCCTATCCCAAGGAGATGGCACCAGTGAGGAATCAGGCCTGGACCATGGCTCTGTAGAGGTTTGCTCCAAGAACTGACCTTGTGAGAGCCAGCAGTTTGCTGATGAGCACCACAGGTCACTGGGGTCTTGGAGCATTATCCTGACCTCAAAGAGAGGCAGCAGGGGGTGTTGTAAGAAAAGTTCCTTTAATTCTCCTTCTGCGTTGCTGTATGGAGAGGGACATACAAAAAGAACATTTGTTTTAAGGACTGTTTCTGTGCTCTCCTTTCTTCCAAGCAACTTCTCTGCTCTTTATCCTGGTGCATTCGTTGCTGGGAATTGAGTTTTATGAACCTTGATTCTGTAATAGATAGCCTTTAATTATTTAAAAGAAATTGATGTAAAGGGACATTGCTTTGATGGGCTCTCACTGTACAATAAATTGTCTCAAAACACAGGCAATAAGCAGTTGGAAAGATGAAGTGGAAAGCTGAAGCTTTGCATGAGAATGCTGCACGTAACCGAAGGGCAGGCTTGCAGCAGGATGGGGCTGCAGTGGGAGATGCTCCTTGTCCTTGTGGAGTGTCCTTTGCACTGGCTGAACGTGCCTGCTCTAGCTCCCTGTGCTGCCATGGCTTGGTGCATTTTCTGGTGGTGTGTTTTCAGCTCCTTGGGCCCTAAAGATCGGTTGTTGCTGCAAATGAATGCAATTTTCTCTGGATTCCATCACATGAAAGGAGCTGATTTACTAAGCAGTCTGTAGCAGCAAGTCTCCAGGTGCTGCTGTTTGGCTTGCTGTATATAATCAAGTTCTTAAAGCTCTGTCAGGAAATGCCTGTTTTTGGTCATGCAGGTTTTTTTCTTTAATAGCTGTAGACAATGAAAAATGTGATCAGATTACAGACTGCTATAGCTGTACTGCAAATACCAACAGCTGCCAGTGGTGCACTGACCAGTGTGTCTCCATGCACAACAACTGCACAGAAGAACAGGTAAATTTTCTCTGATAGCCTTTGAAATGTCAAATGTCCAAATGCCTTCAGCTGCCAGGATTATGACCCCTGATGTTGGTTTATTTACAGTGCATTTAGCTGTAAAATCCTGGCATGCTGGAACTGTTCTTAAGTTGGTCCAAGGGCTTTCCCTCGAGCTCAGAGGATGGCTGTGGGCAGGGGAGGCACTGGAAGTTTCATGGTGGTGGGATTAGTCTGTAAAGCACATGGACATTTGGGGTTGCCAAAGTAGGGCCTTCCCTTTGGGTTTGCCCAAATGGAGCCTTCCCGAGGTAAAAATCTTACCCTTTTGTTCAAGCTCTAGTAAGGAAAATGTGTCAGCTGGTGGCCTGGGGGAATGTCTTGAATAGTGGGGACAGATGTCAGTGTCACAGCCTTTGCAGTTACATTGTCGCTGAACTGGGAAGCGTAGTGTGGTAGCTGTGGCATTGGTTGGATGGAGAAGCCTCATCTCTGCTCTTTATTTTAGGTTCCTATTACTGTGTATGAAAATTGTCCAAAGGATAACCCTGCCTATTACTGTAACAAAAAGACGAGCTGTAAGAGCTGTGCCATGGATCAGAACTGTCAGTGGGAGCCCAGGAATCAGGAGTGCATCGCTTTGCCAGGTGGGCAGCCTGCATTTGGCTAAGAGAACATCCCAAACTCACCCAGCCCGGAACCTGGGGAGCTTCTTCCCTTTGGGTTTGGATTTTTATCCCCAAATTTGTCATCTTTTAGTGTTGTTTAGTCACAACCAGCTTTGATAGGGAACTGTGTTTCTAGCAAACTCAGAAAGTCTGATGGCACATTTTCCAGTCCCAATTGACTGAAGAGGAGTCTGATCATTTGTGTAGTTATTAGACTGTGTTTCATCTCTCTCTTTTCACTTGACAAAGGCAGTGCTGTTGATAAAATAGGCTTCTGCAAGATATTAGATTTAATAATGCATGCTATTTAATTTCAGGGGCTAAAATTGTGCCAAGTGTAATGGCACATACTGGACGAATTACGCAAATAGCACCTAAAGTGTGGAAGGGAAATTCTCTAATTAGAGTGTTTCCAGGGGGAGCTCACAGGAGTTGATTATTAGTTCCTCTCTAGTAACACTTTTTTGTTTCCCAGAGAGAAATCTGAGACCTTCAGTGATTAATATTTACAGTTATTAAAACATAGGGAAAGGGAATAAAGCAACACAGGCAGGACCTTTAAATGGGCTTGGAAAGTCTTCCCCTTGTAATTCTGATAGGTCTGGATGTGTCCAGGTCTGGTAGTTGCTGGTCTGGAGGAACGAAATAACAAAGAGGCATTGAAGAAGAGCCATGAAAACAAGAAAAACTTATTTTAATGAGATACATAAAGAACTTGATCTGTTTAATTTGTTGTAGAATAGGAGATAACTTGATCCCATGTGCACAAAACCCATCTGAGACACTGCCACTTCAGAGCTTTCCATCTGTCAGATAAATCTGAACTGAGTTGTTGGAGCAGAAATCCACACTGAGGGTGTCCAGCAGGTTCTTGTGTAAGGGAAGTAATTAGCCACAAAGTGTAGGGAGATCTTCAGCAGTGGGCATGGCTGTGCCCAAGGTGCAACAGGGATTAGTAATCCTGGAAGTGTGCTGCTGTGAACAGGCTTAGCACAGCCACTCTCTTTTCTCAAAAGGTATCCTAACAGGGATGGTCAAAGAAGTTCTCACTTGCTTCTCGTTGCTCTCCTTCTACGATGACTTTACTATTTGATGCTGTAGGAAGTGCTATGAGTACCTCCCGCAGATAAGTGAATGCTGAGGTCTCACTTCAGCTCCCCCAGGCAGCTTTCCTTTTCCTCTGGTGTTGTCCTACACAGCCACTGCTGAGCATCCTGAGTGGGGCTGCTCTGGGGCTACAGGTTTTGTTTTGGTGGGGCTGCTTTTTCACCACGCTGCATCTCTGGGTTTACCTTACTGTATCTTCTTCCCTCCAGAAAATATCTGTGGAACAAACTGGCATTTGGTTGGCAACTCCTGCTTGAAAATTACGAATGCCAAGGAGAACTATGACCATGCCAAGCTGTCCTGCAGATCCAACGGGGCTTTGCTGGCTTCTCTCACCACTCAGAAGAAGGTGGAATTTGTTCTAAAGGAGCTGCAGAAGATGCAGTCTTTGGTGAGTGCTTCTCTTCCGTGTCCCTTGAGTGATTAAGCCCTGAGTGTGGGGAAGTCCTTGCCGTGTATTGTGTGCTGTGTACAGAACAGACATGCCTCTAAACTGCAAAGGACTTGATTTTTCTTTTGAAATTCCACATCCCCTCTGGGTGCTTTTGAACTGAAATTGGAGAGAATGTAAATGGGAAAGATAAATACAAACATACATGGTGCCTCCGAGGTATCGCTTTCCGTAATGAAATCACCCCTGCCTTTCTCTTGTGGGATACACACTGCAGCAGGAGGCCTCTCCCGGCTTCTACACAATATTTTATAAATAAAGGTCCCTTTGGGGCACCGGAGGTGTTTAATGTAAAGCATTTAAAGTTATTTATTCCACTCAGAAAAGAGGCTGTTTAAAATGTCACCTCCTTCCTCCGCGGAGCTGCTTGGCTTATTTGGAGTTATTTATGTTTGATTTAGTGGCAGGTGCTTTTCTGTCAGAGCCAGTGAGAAGGGAATTGGAATCTGTCCCTCTTTGTGCATCAATAAAATAAACAGATATTTCTTCCCTGGCCCTGGCAGAAGCACGGAGGTATTCAGGGCAGGTTGTGTAGGTGGTGCTAAAGCTCTAACAAAAAGCCATGCTGTGCAGCTTTGCTGAAAGTCTGGTTTAGGCTTCAGAGCTGCTGTGGCTTGATGGAATATCAGAGTAACTCCTCCTGGGCCCCAGAGGCTGCTGTGGGCAGGGCTGGCAATCAGGAAGAGTTTTATCTGGGAAGAATGAGACTGGAGGCAGTAGGATTACTGCTGCTCAGAGGGAAACATACCTCAGTACTACAGGAAAATATTCCCCTGTTGGAACAAGAACACTCCCTGCTTTGATTCCCAATTTGAAAGTGGCATTGTTAGAATTAAGGGGAGATTCAATTTACCCATAGAAGGCAAAGTGCAATTTGAGCAGTATTGATTGTTAAAGCTTTTGTACAGAGGGAAGCCAAGCCTGGGCTGTTGTGGAAGGTTCCTGTGTTTACAGCTCCAGGTGTGCCTGCGCATCCCAGAGCTTAAGTGTAGTGTAAAGCCTTTAGAGGCGTGGCAACCCTTCCCTCCTGGTGTCTGAACCTTTACACTGGGACCAAACACTTGTCAGTGTACAGCCTTTTTGTCTCACCTGGCCAAGCTGTTCTCAGCTTTAGCCAGCGATGTGTTTGTTCTCCATACCCACAGTCATTAAGCTGCTCATTAAATCGATCGTTTTCGTTTGTTGCTAGCCCAAAACTCTGACTCCGTGGGTAGGACTGAGGAAAATCAACGTGTCCTACTGGTGCTGGGAAGACATGTCCCCCTTCACCAACACCCTTGTGCAGTGGCTCCCCGAGGAGCCCAGTGACGCTGGCTTCTGCGGCTACTTGGCAGCACCTTTCCAGCAGGGGCTGAAGGCAGCCACCTGCATCAACGAGGTCAACGGCAGCGTCTGCGAGAGGCCAGGTGACGAAGCCTACCTGCTGTGTCTGCTGGCAGTCGGTGACACAGTCCCAGCGTGGTGGGGGTGGAAGGGGCCTCTGAGGATCATCCTGTCCACCCCCCCCTGCTAGAGCAGGGGCACCTACAGCAGGCTGCCCAGGATCACAATGCCATGGGGTGTTGGAATCTCTCCAGAGGAAGACTCCACAGCCTCTCTGGACAGCCTGCTCCAGGGTACCCTCACAGAGAAGTCTTCCCTTGTGTTCAGATGGAACCTCCTGGGTTCCAGTTTGTGCTCACTGCCCCTTGTCCTGTCACTGGGCACCACTGAAGAGTCTGGCCCCAAGTTAGCTATTTGCATTTCCTGGAGACTAAAGAGGATCCCATTCAGTGTGTTTAAAATGACCTGTATCCTGACTTTGCCAAGGAAAAGGAGTGGTGAAACAGTATCTTGTGGTTCATACAGCAGTGGGAGACTTCAAAAAGGGCTCTACACTTAGGCTGTTAACTGTCAAATGTTGGAACTACATCATAGTTTAATTATTTCTCTCTAAATTGCATACCTGAGTGTGACATTTAGGTTAATTATGATACAGAGCAATATCCCATTAAAAGGAATTAAAAAATAAAAGTCACTTTCCAATTGAATTCCCCTTCCTCCCCTTCCCTGCGCCATGGCCGGGGAGGATTTGATCAAAGTTGGAAATGAGTTTGACAGGACACTTTTTGGAGATGTGAAAACTCTGAAAAAGCAGCTCTTTGCTTTTGGGAGAAGTCTCTCAGCTGTGTTGGAACCACAGATCTCCTCCAGTGGCCGGGGCTGTTAGCTCTCCATTCCAGCTGATGCTTTCTGAATGCCAGCCTCAGCCTATTCCAGCTTTAACAAAGCTGGCTGGTTGCATACAATTTTGAAGTGAGCTACACCACTTCCTTGTGGAAGTGCAGGGACAGATCTGGAGTGTGTAACCTGAACTCAGCATTGCAGCACTGAGTTGGTTGAAGCTCTAAATTGGTTTTGATGGCCTGAGAATGGTCACCTGATGCAGATGATGAGGCTTGGGCAGCTTTACACCCAGCACCCCCCAAACCCTTCTCCAGAGGGCTGCTCCCCAGCCTTTCTTCCCCAGCCCATGTTGATGCTGCGAGTTGCCCTGACCTTTGTGCAGGACCTTGCTCTTGGCCTTGGTGACCCTCAGGGTGCCCACTGCTCAGCCAGTGCAGTGATTTCAGGTCCCCTCTGCCTTTGGCACATTTGCCTTGCTGTGAGATACCTCCAGCCACATCCAGCAACACCAAACCAGTCTGTGACATTGAACAGTTTTGCAGCCTGGATCATAGGCAGGACTTTGTCTTCTCCTTTCTGCCCCGGGGCTCCCTACCCATTTGTTTCTGGGAGGCAGCTGACCCTTGTCCTCCTGCCCACAGCCAACCACAGCGCCAAGCAGTGCCGGACCCCCTGCGCCCTGCGCAGCGTCTGCGGGGAGTGCACCAGCGGCAGCTCCGAGTGCATGTGGTGCAGCAACATGAAGCAGTGTGTGGACTCCAACGCTTACGTGGCCTCCTTCCCCTACGGGCAGTGCATGGAGTGGTACACCATGAGCAGCTGTCCACGTGAGTGCAGGCTGGCTGGGCTGCAGCCTCCTGTCTGCGCCGCTCTGCTAGCGGAACTCCTCAAGGAGGCTTTGTGCATCAGTTATGCTCAGAATCCCCTGGGGGAAGGTAACAAGTACCTGACCCCAGCAGCTTGGTGTGTGCAGCTCAGTCCTCAGCCATGAAAGAGTTAACCAGAATTATGATGGAGTCATCCAATTGTCTGCTTGGCAAAGGCTTTAAGATTATCAGTTCTGGCACTGACCTAACATCTCCCACAGGCAACTGTTAGACCATGTCCCCGAGCTCCTTATCCAAGCATCTTTTAAACACCTGCAGGGGTGGTGACTCCACCACTTCCCTGGGCAGCCTGGACCAGTGCCCAATGGCCCTTTCAGTGAAGAAGTTTTTCCTAATGTCCAACTTCAGCCTCCCCTGGTGCAACTTGAGGCCCTTTCCCCACATCCCATTATTTGGGAGAAGAGGGCAGCCCCCACCTTACTACAACCTCATTTCAGGTCTTCCCTCAGGCTCTTCCAGGCTGAACAATCCCATTGGCTCATGTTCAGCCAGCTCTCAGCCAGCACCCTCAAGTCCTTTTCCACCTGGCAGTCTTCAGCCACCCATCCTCAAGCCTAGACCATTCACAGAGTCAGTGTGACCCAGGCACAGGACCTGACACTTGACCTCGTTAAGCTGCATGCTGCTGGGCTCAGCCAGTTGCTGCAGCCTGCCCATGTACCTATGTCTGAACAAATCTGTGTATGTCTGTTCCTGTGCCTATCAGAGTAAATATTTACTGAGCTGTGTTTACAGAATTGGTGAGGTAAATATTGAAGGTCACAAAAGACATACAAAGGCTTCTGCTTTTGTTGTCTCCTGTGTTTTGGGACATTGATTTACTCTTGGTGTTTTGTTGTTTTTCTAGCTGAAAACTGCTCAGGCTACTGCACGTGTGCTCACTGCCTGGAGCAGCCTGGCTGTGGCTGGTGCACCGATCCCAGCAACACAGGCAAGGGGAAGTGCATTGAAGGCTCCTTCAGAGGCCCTGTCAAGATGCCAGCACCGTCTGCAAGTGGGAAGCACAGCTTCGAGCCCGTCCTCAATGTCAGCATGTGTCCTGTGGAGAGCAGCTACAACTGGTCCTTTATTCAGTGTCCAGGTAGATGAGCAGTGGGGAATTGCTCACACATTCCAGCCACAGCAACAATTAAATGCAAGAAGAGAGACTTCTAAAGTCCGTGGTGATGTTTGGGTTCCCTCTGGTTAATGGTGGGAGGAAGAGAGTTTGGAGGATAAAAAAGAACCTTAGAAGTCCCTTCCAACCTGACCTGATACCTGAAGGAATCCTACAGGAAGGCTTTTCATGAGTGTGTCCAGAGACAGGACAAGGGGAAATGCTTTTAAGCTGAGGGAGAACAGGGTTAGACTGGAGCTAAGGAAGAAATTCTTTAGAATGAGGGTGAGGAGGCTCTGGAATAGGTTGTCCAGGGAGGTGGTGGCTGCCTCCTGCCTGGGGGTGTTCAAGGCCATGCTGGATGAGGCCGTGAGCAGCCAAGTCTAGTTGAGAGGTGTCCTTGGGCATGGCAGGGGAGTTGGCTAAGGTTCCTTCCAACCTGAGCCATTCTGTGTTTCCATGAAACTCAGCTTCTATGAATCCACAGCCTTCCTGGAGCTCATGGAGCACTGGGCAGACTGCCAGAGCTGCTCTGGAGCTGCACACGATGGTCTCGTTTGCCTTCTGCAGTGCCAGGCTTCGGAGGCTCTCTGCGAAGCACAGTCCCTGAGCACTGATCCTCTCTTCTTCTGCTCCCTCCAGCCTGCCAGTGTAATGGGCACAGTAAGTGTGTAAATGAGAGCATCTGTGAGAAGTGTGAGAACCTGACCACGGGCAAGCACTGCGAGACCTGCATCTCAGGCTACTATGGGGACCCTACCAACGGGGGAACCTGTCAGCGTAAGTGCTGCCTTCTCCTCCTGCCCCAAGGCCTTGCTGCACGTTGCTCTTTGCTCCCTCCTCTGCTGTTAGCTGAAATGATAGCCTGAGAACATATTTTGTCTTCCCTCTAAGCAAGGCACAGTCCTTGTTTCTTCAAATCAAAGGTACAGAAACTGCTGGTTTCAAGTCTTTGGCTTTCATTGCACAAGACAAAGATGATTTTTTTTTTTTTTTTTCTCTCCTTTGTAAACTTTAAATGACCACAGTGAAAAATGTTTGTGTTTTAGTGTCTGACAATCCTGTTTTGAGAAGGAACAAAGTTAATCCTAATGTCTTGGACAAATTTCTGCATATCTAAATTCCATTTTCTATTACATTTGATTAATGTGTTGTGGGGTTATTGGTATAATTGTCTGCTTTGTAAAAGGCTTTCCATATTTCACTGAAGAGTTGGCTGGGTTTCAGTAGAGGATTAGGTGTTAAAATTGCATTTTAAGTTTGTAAAGTGCTTTGGGACCCTTTGGCACAAAGAACTTTTTTTGTTGTGCAAGATCCAGTTAACAAACTGGGGGGAAAATAATCTTCCTTGAAGGCTCAGGACAAGCAATAGAGAGAAATGAACCTGGGAGGCTTGGAGGTTTGCCCTAGAGCCTTGCAACATTTTGTAGTGCTGTAGGATGGGGAGAGCAGAGTGCAGCTGTGGTAGGTGACACACAGGTGTAAGGGAGCTGTGTCTTGCTCCGAAGGGCTCAGCTGGGTTGCAGCTATGTGCAGTGGTGGTACTGGGTACAGGCAAAACAGCACTGACGTGGCTCAGCAGCACAACAGAGTCAGTACCTGCAGGAAATGAGTGTGCCTGCTCTGTAGGCATGGAACTGCTCCAGAGAAGGCCACAAAAATGAAACCTCTCTGCTGTGAGGCCAGGCTGAGGGAGCTGGGCTTGTCCAGACTGCAGAAGAGAAGGCTCCAGGGAGACCTTCTGGTGGCTTTTCAGAACTTGAAGGGGCCTGCTAGAAATCTAGGGACAGGGCTTGCTGTGACAGGACAAGGGCCTATGGATTTAAACTATGAGAGGCAAATTCAGACTAGAGAGTAGAAGGGAATTCTTTACACTGAGAGTGGTCAAACAGTGCCCCAACCTGCCCAGGGAGGTAGTAGATGTCCCATGGCTGGAACCATTCTGGGTCAGGTTGTTTGGGGCTGTGAGCAACCTGCTCTAGTTGCAGATGTCCCCGCTGGCTGCAGGGGGATTGGACTGGATGAGCTTTAAAGGTCCCTTCCAACCCAAACCAGTTTGAGATTCTATGATCTCAGAAGAAATAAGTGAGGTGATTAATCAGGGGACATTCAAGACTTTGAGTTGCTGCTTCACAAGTGTGGAGACAGTCCAGGAGAAAATCCTTGGCAGTTCCTGTGGTGTGTTTACTGGAAGTAGCATTGACCTGTCGGATGATGATCAGAGTCTGTAGCTGGGGCATGATTGCCCTAACTCCTGAAGTAAGAGCAAGTGAGGCTGTGAAGAAGAAATTCCCAGTGGACAGGTTTGAGGAAGGAGGTGAAAAGGTTGCAGGCAGTGACACGGCTGCCTTGTGTAGAGACAAGGGTGCTGGAGCAGCTGGGATATGCGGTTACAGCAGGCAGCACAAAGGGCAAGGGGCAGCTCTGCCACCTTCAGAGCGGTGTCTAGGGGATTAAATGCTTCTGGTAGTCATAAACTCATCTCCTGCACTTCAAATGCTGCTCACACAAATGAATAAATGGAGGCTGAGTTGGCCTGAGAAAATGCATCATTGTGTTGTGAGCGTTTGGGTCTCGGCCCTGCCTCACATCCTACCCTCTGATGTTTGCTGCTTTTCTGTACGTGTGGAAATTGCCAGGCAGTTACTTTGCACTCCTCACGTGAGGGTTGTCCAAGCAGAGTTTGTTGTTGTTGAGATAATGAATGACAGACTCCAGTCACCCCAATGCCTTAAAAAGAAATTAGAAAGTGTTCCGAGGACTGCGGAGCAGCTTCCATTCCTGATCTGATGAAAGCAGCAGCTCATGTCAAAAGTGCTTTGCTCTTGAGTGCTTTGGGCCCAGGTTTTTAATTTGCTGTGATTTAACACTGTGTGCTGTCAGGGCAGGAGAATGTGGGAAGCAGGAAGCTGGGCAGGAAGAGTGAGGTGGATTGGAAGAGAGCAAGTGAGAGGAGTCCACCCCTATGCAGCCATCAGTGGTCTCTGTTGTGCAGAAGGACCTCCCAAGGGGGACTTTTAAGATGAAGATCTCCCGACAGGCACAAAGCCAGCTCCTGGTTTTTCCTTCATCTGAGCTGTGGTCCCTCCTCCTTTTCCTGTTAATGATGTGCTGATTCCACTCTTTTTTGTGCATTTATGTGCAGTGTTCTATGCTGCTCTCTTTGAAGCCCTTCCCTGCTGCGGGTGGCTGCTGGCACACTCCATCCTGATGCATGAGTGTCCATGTGTCTGCACGCAGTGCCTGCTGGGAGTCCTTGGACTTGGCAGGGCTGTGAAGATGTGAGGGGCCTGGAGCATCTCTCTTGCAAGGACAGGCTGAGAGTTCTGGGGCTGTTGAGCCTGGAGAAGAGTAGCCCCAGAGGGGATCTGAGCAATGCTCAGCAAGAGCTGAAGGGTGGGGGCAAGAGTGTGGGGCCAGGCTCTTGTCAGTGGTGCCCAGTGACAGGACAAGGGGCAATGGGCACAAACTGGAGCCCAGGAAGTTCCACCTAAACATAAGAAGAAATTTATTGCTGTGAGCACTGGACCAGGCTGCCCAGAGTCTCCTTCTGGTGTCCTTCTCTGGAGAGATTCCAACCCCATCTGACCATTGTGATCCTGGGCAAGCTGCTGTGGGTGACCCTGCCTTAGCAAGGAGGTTGGACTGGATGATCTCCAGAGGTCCCTTCTGCCCCTTGCCATTCTGTGTGATCCTGAGGTCTGCAGTATTAGCCTAATATGCCCATCAGCACTGGGACCATAAATATCCTCAAAGTGGGAAATGCTGTTTCAATCAATCAATCGTAGAATGGGAAGGTTGGAAGGGACCTCAAGGATCATCTAGTTCCAACCCCCTGCCATAGGCAGGGACATCTCCCACTAGTACAAGTCACTCACCTTGTCCAACCTGGCCTTGAACACCTCCAGGGAGGGAGCAACCACAACCTCCCTGGGCAACCTGTGCCAGTGTCTCACCACCCTCACTGCAAACAACTTCCTCCTAACATCCACTTTCAATCTCCCCTCTGCCACTTCAAACCCATTCCCCTTGTCCTGTCATTACAAGCTCTTGTCAATAGTCCCTCCCCAGCCTTCCTGTAGCCCCCTTCAGATACTGGAAGGCTACTCTAAGGTCTCCTCAGTCCTGGAAATAATGTTTGGTATTTCCCATTCTGCTGAGCCATCAGGGATTTGAAGAAGGGTTTGGGATAACAGTAGGAGGTAAGGCTGTGCAGAGCTGGAAGTGGTAGTGGTGGGGTTCAAAAGCCAGAGAGGAGGAAGAGTGGATGAAATGAGATGCCTTTTCCTTCCACTCTGTGCCACTAGGGCAGGTGAACTTTGCTATGTTGCTTGTGTTGGAAAACAAACAAACAAACAAACAAAAAAACCCTGGACAAAGTGCAGTTGTTTCTCTGAAAGAATTGTTTGCATATCAGCCAGGGATTGGTGTTGGTGGAGCTGGGCAGATAATGATGAACAGCAGTAAAGCACTGCTCAGCAGCTGCTGTTAGGAAGTGTCCAACCTAGGAGAGAGTTAATCAGGAAGGGCAGGGAATGCAGCACATCAAATGTAAAAATAGCTGCAAGGTGCTTTCTCTGCATTCAGGATGTTCTGAGTTTTCTGATTAAAGTTTCCCCTGGAAATCTGTTAGTGGTAGATAAGAAAGTTATTTGCAAGAGAAGGGGAAGCTCTATTATGCCTGGAATCAGATTGCTGCCGCAGCAGCGCAGCTGAACGCCTCTGTGGAGCATTTGCTGGTGGCCCAAGATGAGCTGTGCTGGTGCCACGGTCCTGCCAGCCCTCCCCTCCCAGGGCTGCCCAGTGTTTTGGAGTACTGCTACAGCTGCTGGCGTGCTGGGCAGGAGGGTCACGCTGTGGCTGTTGGTGTGCTAGACCAGCATAATGCAGGAGGAGGAGGAGCAGCGAGGGTGTCTGGTACATTTGGTCAGCAATTTGTTTCTGCAAAGCCATGAGAACATTTCTCTCTTCTGTGTATGTTCCAGGCTTGCAGTGAGTGAGCTCCAGGCATGGGGTGGGCAGGAAAACAGTTCAGGGTCAGGTCGTCTGGGGCTCTGAGCAACCTGCTGGGGTTGCAGATGTCCCAGGAGGGCGCTGGACTAGGTGAGCATTAAAGGTCTCTTCCAACCCAGAGCAGTCTGTGGTGCTGTTCTGTGAGCTTGGACCGTTCTCAGGACGGGTATTTGAGCGTCCAGGCTTGGTAAGCGCTGGGCTGCGGAGCAGGGTGAGGAAGCGTTAATGGCAGTGCTGAAGGTACTGGCGCCTCAGCAGCACGAAATAGGAGATGCCTCCTGCTGTGTGTGTGCTGGTGCTGGCTGCTGGTGGAGTTCAACTTCGCTTACCTTGTGCGAAGCATAGGGGAGGCAGCGCGGGGCGATCTTAGCAGTATCAAGAATTACATTTTGTTCAGGTGCCACTAATGAGAAGTGTGTTGACTTCACAGAATGCAATTATTTTGTCCAATCCTCATTCACTCTACCTGTCCCCACAACGAGCCTTCGTATTTTGTTCCGTGTTGCTGCTAGGAAACCACTCATCCACACCTGAGAGGCGCAATTAAGTGTCCCCAACACAATGCACCTTCCATTGCATGCCAATGGAAAGAAGTCATCAAAGGCATTCATAAAGTAGGATCCAAGGTTGGCAAGGATGTTCAGAACAGGGACTTTGTGTCTAGGTGGTGCCTGGAATGGGACCTGTCTTCTGAATGAGGAGGCTGATGTCTTCTTACCGGAGGCACCAGCCTTCAGCGCATCCTGTTTGCAGCAGGCTCAGGGACCTTGTGTGCACTGTGCCCTCTGCCCTGCTCAGCTCCAGATGAATGCACCTTCCACTTCACTGCTGGATCTTCTGAAAGGCTCCTGCCCTCTGGGCACGGCTGTGACATCCATTCTCCTAGTTACAGCAGCCACTGGACTGCTCATGTTGGCTTGGCTTTTGATTTGCTTTGGGGTTTCTGGTACGTGTACCTCCTCTACTTGTGAGCAAAGGTCTCACAGTGTGTCAACACTGGCATTTACATTTGAATCAGGACTGAGAGATTTGGGAGAAAATCTCCCATCCGTCCCCACTGTCACACCTTGGTTTTCATCTAAGCATGCTTAGAGTCTAGGAGCTGCTCTGTTTTGGGCATGCCACAGGCCTGATGCAGTCAGAAGTTCGTTCTGGTCTCTGCTGGGAGACCAGGCTGAGAGAATTGGGGTTGTCCAGCCTAGAGAAGAAAAGGCTGCAGGGAGACCTTCTGGTGGCTTTTCAGTACTTAAAGTGGTGGATCAGAAAACAGGGCCTGTTGTGACAGGACAAGGAGTGAAATAGGGAGATGTAGACTGGAGAGAAGGAAGAAATGTTTCACACTGAGGGTGGTGAAACCCTGGCCCAGGCTGGCCAGAGAGGTCATAGATGCCCCATCCCTGGAACCGTTCCAGGCAAGGTTGTTTGCTTGAGTTGCAGATGTCCCTGCTGGCTACAGGGGGGCTGGACTGGATGAGCTTTAAAAGATCCCTTCTAACCCAAACTGTTCTATGATTCTCTGATGGTCTAGGACATGCTGATCCGCTTCAGCCATGGCTTGGTGGCAGCTCAGCTCGTGAGGCCAGGCTGCAGCTATACTGCAGTAGATTGGGGCATGCACTCCAAGCCCCCACACAGTGTGGGCATCACATTGTGAGCAGCAGGCACTGCTGACAGTGACAGGACCTTCTCAAAGGCTCATTTCTCTCTCGAAGAAGCCCCAAAAGCATCAGGAGCTTTGCTTTCTTTGCAAAAAGAGTCTTCTCTCAGGAGTTGGGGGTTGGAAATGTGCTTGCCAGCCCAAAACTGTTCCAGATTCTATTGTCTCCATGCCAGTTATGGTGTCCTCAGTGCTATGCCACGACAAGAAGTGAAATACTTTTCTGAGGCTGAAGAGCAGAGCCTGGTGGTGCTTTCAGCCTGACCACCAGTCCTGGAGCCCACACTCACTGTTTTTTGATGCGCAATTCTGTTTTTGGCTGCCTTCTGTGTCACAAAGAAACCAAAGAGTACCAAATGGATTTTCATATGCACTCTAATTGTTGATGTATCTCCATTTGGCAACTGAGGGACTTAATTACTATCAAAGCTCTTGCTCTTGCTTCATTCAACATTGCATTTTTTTTCCCCTCCTCTGCTCAACAGCTTGCAAGTGCAACGGCCACGCCTCTGTCTGCAACACGAACACAGGGAAGTGTTTCTGCACCACCAAGGGAATAAAAGGAGACGAATGTCAGCTGTGAGTTCATTTCTCTTGGTGATTTGAAATCCAAAGGCCAAGCCCATACCAGCATGGAACCCTGACTTCTAATGAATGTATTTATGATGCCTCTGCCCATCCCTAACTCCACTGCTGGGGCAGCAGCCGCGCTCCCTCCGGGGAGGAGGAGATGAGCACAATGAGTTCCAAAAGATCTCCATTTTGAAAAACATTTCAAAGGGGAGTGACATGCAGAAAGGATGGGGTGAAAAAATAACACCCATATCTCCTAAACTGTAGCTACTCCTTTGCTTTATCCCCCTGAGGTTTCTTTTTAATTGGTAGATTTGTGCTGCCCTTGCGATAGGCTGCTCTGAGGAGAGGGGAGTGCAGACAGATCTGAGAACAGACTTTGACATTGCAGTGTCTGAATGGAGCAGTTTCACAGCAACCAATTTCCTGGAGGTTTCTCTGTAGCATAACAGAAATGCTTTCAGTGTAAAGTTAGTGGAAATAATTTCATTCCAGATCATCTCTTTGCCAGGGCTATTTTTAAAGCGTTGCTCACGTGAGTAACCATTTATAGGACTAGATCCTGGAATAGCCTCAGATGTAAATGGAAACTTCAGCTTTTCCCTGTAGTAAATGAGTTCCTTTGGTTGTGCAGAGCTAATAAACAACATTCTGAGTGGATGCAAAGGTTAATATCCCAAGCTTTAGGTTTCATTTTTGCTGCCTACCCAGCAGACTTGCAGGGATCATGGAATTTCTGCAGCAGCCCACTACAGCTCAGACATGCATCTTTTATTTTTAATTCTGCACTGCTATCAGCACAGGAGGTGTCTTCTGCTTTTTAGAGGCTGGGACTAAATAAAACTGGAAAGAAAAATGTCCATTGATTAGAGACTGTTATTCTTTTCAGGTGTGAAGTTGAAAATAGATATCAGGGAAATCCACTTAAAGGAACATGTTACTGTGAGTACTCCTGGGCTTTTGTTTGGAGATAACAAATGTGCTGTTTAAAATAAGTGATTCAAATGTTATTTTTATGTGAATGGTTAGGTTAAGAAGATTGTGATTCTGTGATTATGTATTAGATTAGGATTCTGTGGTTAAGAAGAGAGTCACTAGCAGGGCCAGGGAGGTTCTTCTGTCCCTCTCCTCTGCCTTACCAAGACCACATCTGGAGTCCTGACTCCAGTTCTGGGCACCCCAGTTCAAAAAAGGCAGGAAACTACTGGGGAGAGTCCAGCAGAGGCTATGGAGATGCTGAGGGGCCTGGAGCAGCTCTGTGAGGAGCAAAGGCTGAGAGCCTTGGGGCTGAGAGCCTGCAGAAGAGCAGCCCCAGAAGGGGAGCTGAGCAATGCTCAGCAAGAGCTAAAGGGTGGGGGGCAAGAGAATGAGGCCAGACTCTTGTCAGTGGGGCAATGACAGGACAAGGGGCAAAGGGCACAAACTGGAGCTCAGGAGGTTCTGTCTGAACTTGAGGAGAAACTCCTTTGGTGTGAGAGTGCTGGAGCCCTGGAGCAGGCTGCCCAGAGAGGTTGTGGAGTCTCCTGCTCTGGAGAGGTTCCAGCCCCACCTGGACATTGTGATCCTGGGCAAGCTGCTGTGGGTGCCCTGCTTTAGCAGGGGGTTGGACTGGATGATCTCCAGAGGTCTCTTCCAACCCTTACAATGTTGGGAGTCTGTGATTTAAAACTAGCTTTATTTGCCTCAGCATCTGTTTAAAATGTAGAGGATTACAGGAAGGAGTAACAAATATCTTTAGAAACAGGAATTGTTTCAGAAGCATTGTTCAAAGGGAATGAGCAAAGCCTTCATGATAAGGTCCGTGTGATGATTGGATCTTTCAGAACAAACCTTCAGATGTTTTTTGTGTATCTTTGAAATGAAAGCTTGTCTTCTAGAGAATACTCTAAAGTCTATACCTACTAAGTCAGACCTGAAGCCTGTCTCTGGGGTTTTGTACATGCAGAATGCTGGTTTCAGAAGATTCTGTCCCATGTTGGACTAGATGAAGCTTCAGCATCTCCACATTTCCTCTGAAATGAACAGTTGGGAAGACATCATTTGCCAAGATTCAAGTTACTTAATGGAAACTCTCCAGCTTCTGTTTACAAATATTAGCAATCAGCACACTGGCAGGCCTGGATAGATCTGATCTTAAAGTACACAGAGTCAGGAGTTTCAGAGAGTGTTTTAGTGCAGCACAGAAATTGCCATCGTGCTCCATTGAGTACAGCTGCATTCTGCTTCTGCAGCCAGACAAGGTCACTGAGGACTTCTCATGGCAGTCTCTTTGCAAGGGTGACCCAGTGGCAGGGGTGGTAAACTGGGCACAGATAGAGAAAGTCAAAACTTTATAGCTCTTCCAGGAACAGCTTTGTGCTAGAGGAGCAGCCTTGTGCCAAGGCTCACTTGGCTTTCTTCCATGAAAATTTCTTACTGCTTCCTAGGAGCTGTGTGTAGATGTCAAAAGGTTGTCTGGCTTGTGGCCATCCAGCAAGGGGGCTCCAGGAGGCAATAAGACAAAACCAACCTAGCCTGTAGCTTCACATTTGTTACTGGTTGCCATGTCTCTGCGTGGCTTTGGGAACGTTTGCCAGCATCCTGTTCCTGAGACAGTCTCATGACTGAGGGTGGTGGATGTATGCCCAACCCTGACTGCTGATTAACAGAGGGGTGATACCTTGGCACACATAGGCACAGGAGGGCACACAGGTAGAACAAAATCTGGTCCTGGCATGCTTGGATGTGACATGACCCAGAGTGGGATGCCAGCTGGGTCCATTAAGGAGGAGCTGCTGTGTGGGAATCCTGACTGAGCAGTGCCCTGGAAGCCCTCATCATGGGAGCAGCTCTGCCCTCCCTGCAGTGGGGGCTCCACATCTGATAAATGCAAACAAGCTCTTACTCTGGGGGTGGTGAGACACTGGCCCAGGTTGCCCAGAGAGGTGGGAAATACCCAGTCCCTGGACACATTGCAGGTCTGCTCTGCAGAAGCTTATTCCAAGCCATGGGATAACTTCCTCCACTCTTTCCTTACAGATACTCTTCTCATTGACTATCAGTTCACCTTCAGCCTGTCTCAAGAGGATGATCGCTATTACACGGCAATCAACTTTGTAGCCACACCTGAGGAGGTAAATGTTCTCCTTTCCATTCCAGCTTCAGCCTTTGGGTATATGTTCATTGATCCTTGGCCACAGAGACAGGGAATTGTTACAGGTTGCGAGTCCCTGTAGCATAGCAGGTTCATGCACCTCCACAGAGCAACCAGAACCTGCTGAGCTTCTCTTGGCCATGCAGTTTCAAATCTTCATGGTAGAATTTCATAAGGAGCCAGAGCTGGTTCATTGTGGTTGTTTGGACAGCTGCTGAGCAGCTCTGGTGGTGCTCCTGGTTCACCCAGTGTGTTGTGCCTCTCTTCTTCCTGGCTTATTCTGTACATGTGGATTGGTTTGCTTTTTCTTATGCTTTTCTTGGGGAGCAGAATGCTGCTTTCAGAAAATGTAAATAGTGTTTTGCTTGATGAGTTTGCTTCATGGGAATAACAAATGCCAAGATTATATTTTTCAGTGCAGATTTGCTAGGAAACAGCACAGTAAAATTCTTATCCTGAAAATGTATTTTCGTTCTTTTTTCTTCCCAAGCAAAACAGAGACCTGGACATGTTTATCAATGCATCTAAAAACTTCAACCTCAACATAACTTGGTCTACAAGTTTTGCAGGTAAGATGAGCACAATCTCCGTCCCTTGGTACTCGGTTTCATTTACCAGTTTTAAACAAATGCAGATTTAATTGGGGAAGCCTGAGGGTTAACCTGTGAACTTGCTCTGTAGTGGCTTTGGGTGTTAGGCTTGGGGGGCAGAAGTGAAACAGTACAATGAGCTGTGGTTTCCTCTCTTAATTGTGTGCTTTGGAAACGCAAAGGGGGGAAATAGTTTGGGTTTTGGTGGTGCAGTGTGTTGGCATGCAGTGGTTTTGACAATGGCTTAGGATAGTCTTGTTCAGATAAGAAGTTGGTTGTGGGACATTACAGTTCATCTCCCTTTGCCCGTTTTTGTTTGCCTCTTGACAAGTGCACTGAAACCTCTTCTCTCCCTCCTCGGCTCCAGCTGGCACGCAGGCTGGGGAGGAGGTTCCAGTAGTTTCCAGAAGCAATATCAAAGAGTACAAGGACAGCTTCTCCAACGAGAAATTTGACTTCCGCAACAACCCCAACATCACTTTCTTCGTCTATGTCAGCAACTTCACCTGGCCAATAAAGATACAGGTAGGGGCTGCTCGGGGAGCTCACTGTCAGAAGTACTTCCTGCTGCCCCTGCGGCAGTGCAGCGCTTTGGTGCTGTCCATGCTGAGCCAGCGCTCAGCACGGTCCTGCAGCAGGCACAGGGTTTGATGTTCCTCCTTAAGAGCAGGAAGGTTCATCTCATGCTGATGTTGCCTCAGCCCAGTGGGGCTGAAAATGTACTGTGGAGTAAAGCCAGGTGCTTGTTTATCTATAGGGCTGTGTTCAGGGCCAGCTTGGACAAGGCCTTGACCAGCTGCTCTAGCACAAGATATCCCTGCCCATAGTTGGGGGGGTGGAACTGGGTGGTCTTTAAGGTCCCTTCCAACCCAAATGGGTGTATGGATCTGTGACATCTCTGACTTCAAATCTGTAGATACTGTTGTTTTGCTAAACAGAGACTTACCATATTGGTAACCATTTTTCAGCTGGAGAGTTTTACTTTATGAATTGGCAAAGTTGCAGTTCATTGTCTAGTCCTAATTATTAGCTGTGAAGGACCTTGCAAGAGCTGCAAGGTCCTGTCAGTGGGTACTGAGCAGGTCCTAAGCCTCGTTGTTTTCATTTAGATAAGCACTGCTGTCAGAGTGTAAGGTCCTGCCTAGAAAGGTGGGCACCTGTGTAATGATTTATTTAACTGTTCAGGCTTCTCTTTTATCAAATCAGTGATCACAGGAGTCAGAACAAAATCAGTTTTTATTTAATCTGCAAATCAGGTTGGCTGATAGTTGACTTTCTGTAAGCAGTGCTGGACTGTGCCTCAGCCTCATTTATTTATTTGCTATTTCTTGATGCAGAACCGAGTTAAGACCTCAGATGTTTAAGAACAGTGCTGCCTTCTGTCTCCTAAGCTCTCCTGTGTTTACTCCAGTCCCCACTCCACCTGTACTTACGATGAATTTCCACTTACTTTACCTATGTCAGTGTTGTCCTTGAGCTTAAAGGTCCCATCCATCTTTGTGTTTGGCAGCTGAGACTCCTGCTTTCTCTGGGTGGTTTTGTACAGGTCGCATCCTCTCTCAGCCTTCAGTGTGTGCTTGCTGGCGTTAAGCAAGACTAAGCCTCATCATCTTGTCCTGTGAAACAGATTTCTCAGGTTCAGTTGCCTCACTTATTTCTCTCTGAGCTCCCCTGTGTTAATCTCCCTGGTACAGTTTTGGTCGGGCATTGCTTTCTGCACTGTCTCTCTGCTGCCTTTTTGGCACTGTTTTGCTTTGCTCATTCTTATGGCTACATCTACAACTGGAGCAGGTTACTCAGAGCCCCATCCAGCCTGACCTTCAGTGTTTCCAGGGATGGGGCATTTACCCCTCTAGGGAACCTGGGCCAGGGTCTCACCAACCTCAGTGTAAAAAAAAATTCTTCCTTCTCTCTGTTCCGAATCTCCCTCTTTTAGTTTAAAGCCATCCCCCCTGGTCCTGTCACAGCAGGCCCTGATCAAGAGACTGCCTTGCTACCAGAGGTGCTATTTTCCGTGCCTTGGAGCCTGACCTCTGCTTTTACTGCCTCTGAATGCATCAGAACATTTGAGTTTTGTCCCCTCTTTGGTTGTATCCTTTCACAGTCACCTTCCCATCAGATGCTTTGCCTTGCACCTGTGTTCAGTGTCCTTGTCCTTAACAAAGGCCCCAGTGTAGGTTTTAGGATGCAGCTGATGGGTTTAATCTGTTGCCTATCCTCACAGCACACTGGCTTTGCTTTCCCTTTCTCATCTCCTTTAGCTGTATGGCTGCAGTATCTCTTGCTGTTTGGTTTGTTGTGGGCTGAGGTCTAGCACAGATTGACATTTGGCAGTTCTTAGTTTATCTCTGTACTGCTTGCTGGCTTCTTGCTTCCCTTTCCCCTCTGTAATATGTAGATTCCTTTAATTGCTCGTAATGTCCTTTGGAGATTAGTTCTGAGTCTACAGCTTTGGTACAGTTTTGCCTCTTTGACCTGGGAGGACTACTTAGATGGCTGCTTTCCCATTCCTTATCTGCTTAGGTCACTTTATTTTACTGTACCACTTCATTTTGCATAGTTAAAAAGAGTGAACTTTGGTTCTCTGACAACACTTGCCTTGTTTAATCCTGAATTTAATGTGAATGTGCTTCTGTGCTCTCAATCCAAGCTGATTTTATACCACCAGCCCTTTGGAATGCCCTTCTTACTTGCCAAAGTCCAGAATAGCAGCAGCTCTTGCTGCTTGAGAGACCCTTATCATGGAGAGGTCTGGCAGCAGTATCACATCAGGAGTATCTGATGTGGTCTGTATGATTTCTATTAGTTTGCTTTTCAGTTCATAGGTGACAGAAGCATTTTTTCCCCAAACTAATGTTACTCTGTCATCTTTCTCCCAGTCCCTAGTGGTGTTAAATGTTTTGGGGCCAGCAGTTCTTTGTCACTTGGCTGTGTTCCTGGAGAAGTCCACCTGCACCTCCTTTGCACAGAACCACAGAATCATTCAGGTTGGAAAAGCCTCTCAGGGTCACCAACTCCAACCATTAACCCTACTCTACACAGCTTGCCCCAAACTATATCCCCAAGCACTACATCCAAATGACCTTGAAACACCTCTAGGGCTGATCCAATGCAGGTGGCCTCTTGGCCACCTGACCACACACTGGCTGCATATTTCTCTGGGTAAGAGTTGCTTTATGGAGCTACAGAACACCTTTCAATTTCCCCTTTGGAATAGGAATGTTTTCAATAGAAGGAGAATGATGAAGTCAGTGAGACTCTGCTCCTGCCAGACTGCTGGAAAACGTTCTCTGCTTGTGTGTCTGTCACCTGGCAGCTCACACGTGTGTCTGCTCCCTTCCTGTGCAGTGTGCCAGGGCCAGCTGATATTTGGGGAGGGGTTTTATGGTGGTTTGAATATCACAGTGAACAGCCAGAGCAGAGTCTCTTGTTCAGTATTTTGTTTTCAATATTAGAAACGTTATCCTGAAGTCCCTGGTTGCAGTCTGTCTTGCTGTCTCTCTCTGGCCCTGGAGAGTAGAAATGCTGTTTGTGTCAGAGGTAGCTCTGTCCCTGCCAGCCCTGCATTCTGCCTCGCTTTTTTGTTTTTTTTTTCCATTCTTGCTCCACCTCTGTTCAAAACCACTTCTGTTCAGGGCTGGTTTTTTGTTTGTTTGTTTTTTTTTTTTTTTTTGTTGAGTATATTGGTTTAAGATGTTCCCTGCCTGTTTCAAGGATTTAAAGTGATTATTTGGTAAAAGAACTAAAGCTGCAGAGTGCAGAAATGCTTCAGAAGGCAGCAGTCTGCTTCCTGACACCTCCTCTCAGAGGTTTCTGAGGATGAAGGCTCTGTTGAGGAGGTCACTCAAAACCTTGGCTTACAAAGCTCTGTTGAAAACCCGGGTAAGGGCTTGTCAAAACCATCTTGGCCTTTCCTTCCCTCTGCTTTGTGGCTCCTCTCTGCTAGCAAACTTTCCCTGGCACTGCCACAGTGACTTTCTAGATGCTGTACAAACCTTTCACAGCTCTTCACCTGCCTGTGTCCTGCTTGGGAAGAGCTGCCCTAAGTATTCCTGATCTTCTACTGAGAGGAGAGTGCCCCTGCAGAAGAGGACACGAGTGGATGTTTCAGGGCTGAGTTTTGTCAGGTGAATGGGATATGGTCTTTTTCCCTCACCATCTTTCCTGTTTTCCACATCTTTGTTGTAGATGTGTTCTGATGTTTTTTTAGTATGTAGCTCAGAGTAGAGAAGAACTGTGGGACATAAACTATAGCACAAACATGGGATGCAGATGATCAGATCTGCAGTGTCACAGTAAGAAGCAAGGAAATTAGGTGCAGAAACTTTTCAGGGGCCTCTTCTCATGGCTTGCAATCCAGGCAAAAGTCAGGCCACTGGGAGGCAAAAGTGCAGTTCTGGAGCTGAGCAGCAGTTAGTGGTGAGAGCTGGAAATTCCCTTCAGTTCTGGGTTGTGTCAACACTTTTTAACCGGGTTTACAGAGCAGGGAACTCCAGTGAGCCAATCCCTCTCCTGAAGGCACAGGGGCTGAAATTCAGAGCAGCTAACACAGCAAATTCTCACCCTGTGTAAGGGCTGTCGCTGTGCCGTGCCGCACACCAACTCGTGTTCTGCTCTCCTTCCCTTCCCAAACTCTTGTTTTCATTAACTTTCTGTCCCATCTCATTCTAGGTCTTTGTTCTCCCAGACTGCCACAAAGCCTTTTGCATTGATCTCCCCTTTCTGAGTGGCTGAAGGCGCCTAGCAGCTGATTAAGGGCAAAGCAGAGTTTGTAATTGTGTCATTAACTGGCAATTGCCTCCTCTCTTTCGAGTTGCTTGAAGTATTTCAATCTGAATGGGCTTAAACGTTAATTATGAGCCAAATGCTTGGAGGAAGGGGAAGAGGCAGAGGCATTTTTGCAGCCTCTTGCATACAGAACATACCAGTTGCAGAATCTCACTCTGTGTTGTTTGCTTGGCACTTCATCGTCACCTTGGGCTTCAGAAAAGTGCCCCCCCAGCTCCGCAGCGTCACTGCACGTGCTGCTGGCTGGAGCAGCAGTGGGCAGCTGCTGCTGCTGTGTGAGGGCTGCAAGTGTCTGATAGCCACTGGGAAGTTGTCAGCTTTCTCAAGATGCTGCCTTCCACTTGGCTTTCCACCCTGGTATCACAGCATGGCAGGGCTGGGAAGGGACCTCAGAAGATGATCAAGTCCACCCCCCTGCCAAGGCAGGGTCACCTAAAGTAGGTCCAGGTGGGTTTGGAGTGTCTCCAGAGATGGAGACTCCACCACCTCTCTGGGCAGCCTGCTCCATCATGCCTAAATTAAAGAAGTTCCTCCTTTGTTTAGGTGGAACTGTGTATGTTCAGTACCTGTTACCCCATGTCCTGTCACTGGACCTGGTCCCATCCTCCTGACACTCACCTTTAAGTTTTGGTCAGCATTGATCAGGCTAAAAAGATGAAGGCTGTGGTAGCAAAATAGCTGAAACTGCTTCTGGTTACCTCATTTTTAGCTTCTCAAACTTCCCAAACATGGCCTGTTGAAGGTTTTTCCCAGGTTCCTCTAGCTGGTTGATTTCAGGACTAGAGGTTTGTACAGCCCCTTCTAAAGCTCTGTTCTTTCGGCACCAGGTCCATGCACTGTGGATAGCTTACTTCAGTCACGTCTGGGTTGTCAGGGTTATTCTTGCTCCTTGCCAAGACAGGGAAATAGTTGTGACTCAGAATGCTGAATGGCTTTCAGCTTCCTCTGCTGAGGTGGTGAATGGTGCACCAAAAGGTGGGAACAGTTAATCTCCCTTAAACTGATCACTGCTTTCCAGGGAGTTGCATCAGTTCAAGTGTACTCGTAGAATGGTTTGGGCTAGAAGGGACCTGTAAAGCTCATCTAGTCCAAGCCCACCTGCAGCCAGCAGGGACATCTGCAACTGGAGCAGGCTGCTCAGAGCCCCAAACAACCTGACCTGGAATGGTTCCAGGGATGAGGCATCCACAACCTCTCTGGGCAACCCTAGCCAGGGTTTCAGCACCCTCAGTGTGAAACATTTCTTCTCTCCGGTCTAAATCTCCATATTTTAATTTCAAACCACCACCCCTTGTCCTATCACAACAGACCCTGCTAAAAAGCCTGTCCCAAGCTTTCTGATTGTCCCCTTTAATCACTGAAGTGCCACGAGAAGGTCTTTCTAGAGCCTTCTCCAGGCTGAACACCCCTAACCCTCTCAGCCTTGCCTCCCAGCAGAGCCCTTCCAGCCCTCCCAGCACTGCTGTGCTCTCCTCTGGCCCTGCTCCAGCAGGTCCCTGTCTGTGCTGTGCTGAGGACTCCAGAGCTGGCCCCAGCACTGCAGCTGAGGGCTGAGCAGAGCAGAGGGGCAGAATCCCCTCCCTGCCCCTGCTGCCCACACTGCTGGGGATCAGCCCAGGGCAGGGCTGGCTCTGGGCTATGAGTGCTCAGTGCTGGCTAATGTCCCGTTTTGCATCCCCAGCACCCCCAAGTCCTCCTCCACAGGGCTGCTCTTTCATCCCTCATCCTGTGTTGATACCAGGATTGCCCTGATTCAGATGCAGGTCCTTGCACTTGGCCTTGTTGAACCTGATGAATCTGACACAGGCCACTTCTCAAGCTTGTTCAGATCAAAAGCTGTCATTACTGATTTTGGTACTGGTTTTGTGACCTTTCCTTCTTTCATTAGTTGTTAAAGTAACAGCCCAAGCTCTGTTTATCCCTGTGCAAGAGAAGACTTCTGCTCTGCTCTCCCTGCAGCTGAAGGCTTTGCTCTGGGTTTGTATGAATTTCACTGTGACCTGTAGAAAGTTACCACTGGTTTACAATGATAGGTTGAAAGTGTGTGGAGGGCTGTAAGAGAGCAGATTCTCTTCCCACCTACTTGGCTTTGCAGAGCTGGCCATGGCTTTGGAAATGTGTCTTTTGGTGAAGCCAGTAGATGCTGCCAGCTCGAGCATGCCGGCAGAGTTCACGTGGAGCCATATGCTGCTGGTGTCAGCTGGCTCTCAGCAGAGAGGAGTTATAAACCAGGCTGAGATTCTTCTCTTCAGGAGTGGCTCTCTTGCTGATTGAAGCAGCTCAATTTTTTCTTGTGCTGAGCATGGCTTTGTGAGTGGGGAAGAGTAGCCAATATTTTACAAAGTGCCAGGAACTACATTCCTGAAAAGTCTTTACAATCCTCAGACAAAGCTCTCGCTCTGATCTTTATCGTTGTGGCTTTAATGTTTGATGGTTCCTGTGTCCAGCAGTATGCAAATACTGAAAGCTTCTCAAGTCCTCAATTTTCAAAGGAAATCTTCATTAAAGCAGTTTGGATTAAATTTCTTCTTCTGATGCTCGTTCCCCATCCTGCTATTTTTATTGCCAACATTGCCCATAAAACAGGTGGTCTCCATTAGCGTGGATCTTAATACCAGTTTCAATTAAGCTTTGATTTTACTTGCTGGTCTGTGTTTGATGTGGTTGGGGAAGCATTTGTTTCCTTGCAGAGCCAAGTGATGGATGACACTTTGCTACAGCCAGCCAAAGCTCTGGGGTACCCCCAGCTCTTGCCAGCTGGGGACCACAGTAGCCCTCAGCTTCAAAACAAAGCTGGAGGAATGTTGGATCCCACACTTCCACCTTCCTTTTATTTAAGGCTTTTTACCTCTTTAAGGTGATGTGAATGCTGCCGGTGGTGCTGCTCTCTGGGGTTACCTCTTTCAGGTTTCCAGCCAGACTGAAAGGCTTTGATAATGCACAGGTTAAGACAGAGTGAAGAAACCCAAATGTGGGTAAAAAGGAGGGGCAGTGATTGGTGTCTGTCTGGAGGAAACATTGGATGTCTGATACAGGGCACAAATAGCCCCAAGGAATGGACATGACCCTGGAGATTTCCAACCTGGAGATTTCCAGCCTTGCTCCACGTTCCTGTCTGTCTCCAGTCAAAAGCCACAGGCTAATCGACCGAAAGCTCCCAGTGAGGGGAGAGGGAATGGAAAACTTTGTGGTTGACCAGAGAGAATAAAATACATATAGATAGGTAGGAATTGCTTTGATAAAATAATTATGTAGACTTGGAAGCCTCGGGAGAAGGGTGAGCTTCATGGCTTTCCTGCCATCTCCTTGGCCTGCCTCATGCACCTTTAATGAGGAGCAGAGTAGGTGCGAGATGTAATCAGCCCTAGCTCGCTGGGACTCTTCTTTTCCCAAACTCTGCTTTTTCCTTTGCCTCTGAAAGCTCCGGAATGCCAGAGCTGTTTGCTAATGATGTCCTTTGCCTTTGTTTACAGCCGACTGCAGGTGCTTTGGAGCCTCTCTCACTCCCTCTCTGGCTGTGGCAGAGGTTCCCTTTAAACCGAACAATGAACGTAAATCAATTTGTTAATCTGATGAAATTCGCTGCTGAATGTAATTACTTTTGGAGCCGTGCAATTGCATACTGGCTTTTTTCAGAGCAGGCAAACTGACGACATCTGCTGGGGATGGAAAGATTTAAACCAGAACAGTTAAATGATACTTTAAAACACCAAACAGCTGCTTCCTTTTCATCTGCTCTTGTCACCTTGTTTTTGGCACCAAGGGATGACACTTTCCCCCTTTCAGAAGCTAGGCCCTTTCGTAGTGAGTAGGGATTTTATTGGTAGCTTCTTAAAGCCTTCCAGTCCAGGCTTTCTCTCAAAGGCCCTCACTGGGATGTGTTGCAACTTCTTACCAGTGGTGGTGGTGGCTTTGGCAACCTCAGCAGTTGCTCAGGGATGAGCTTTCTGCAGGTGCTGCTGTGGATTTTGTCCTTTGTCCCAGCCACTGAAGTCTTGGGGTTTTATATCTCCACCTTGAGCTGCACTTGGGCTGAACTGCAGTGACTCGAGGCTGGCAGGGTTTATTGTGCCATCTTCACACAGCATTGGAAGTCTGCTCGTGTGCTGCAAAACTGTAGCTGCATAAATAAGCAAAGTTATAGGAGAGGAGAGAGACTTAGACAGAGCTCCAGATTTAATGACGCCAGGAGGATTTCTAGGGATGAGGGCTTTCTGGGTCTGAGAGGAAGATGTGTATGGATTGCCTTCCTTTTAAGGAAGCTGATCTTTTTTTCCCGTTAAGATGCAGGTCTGGAAGCATAACATCCAAAACCTGCAGCAGTCATTTTCTGTGGTAGCCAAGGCCACACCAGGCGATGAATTCTGCTGGGCAAGGCCCCGGGCAATGCTGCGCTGGCACTTGCTGTGCTCCTGTGCTGAGTGGCTCCTGCACTGAGCCTGTGCCACCTCCTGATGTCACCCTGAGCCTCAAGCTCAAACATATCTCAGGGAAGGAGTGATGTGGGCTGGTGCTGGGAAGCTGTTACAGCTACCAAAAGAGCTGGATAGGTTTCCTGGCACAAAAGCTGCTTTAAAGAGGCAGAGAATAGCAGGCAGAGTTAATGAAGAGAAGTGCCCTGACAGCAAAATGCAAGAGGGCAGGGAGCTGCAGCGCCGCAATAGTGACCCTGGCCAAACCAGGAGAGGAAAGTACAGCCCCTGCTGCCAGAGGGTGACCGAGCACAGCCTCCACGAGGGGAAAGTACAGCCCCTGCTGCCAGAGGGTGACTGAGCACAGCCTCCGGCTTCTTGAGCCACCAGAGGTGAAGACAGAGCCCCCAGCACGCAAGTGACAGCTCTCAGACAGCTCTGTGGGGCTGCTTTAGTTCATGCAGTGTCACTGAGACTTCTTTGACTCTCACTTAGTTTTGTGACTTTGTATTTTTAGGGTTTTTTGTTTTTTTTTTTTTAAACCATATTGGCAAACGTTGCTCATAGCAGCGTTACCCAGCAGGGTAGAGAGCTATCACAGGGCATACAGCTTTGGGACAAATTCTTTTGTTGGTTTTGGGGTTGTTGTGGGGTTTGGTTTTGTTTTGGGGTGTTGGTTTTTTTTTTTCCCTTTTTATTTATTTTCCTTTTTCCCCCCTCAACAATGTATGTCGTGGGCAGTTATTTCTTACAGCAGTCTTCTCTGCATGCAGGACTAGCACCGTCCCAGTTCCTACACCTTGACCCAAAGTGTCTTCACATTACCTGAACATTTTGGCTGGGGGGTTGAAATCAATCATGACAGATTGGTCTGCCAGTGCAGCTTGTTGGTGAGAACTTCTTTGAGAGAAAAGGTTGAAGTACTTGTTCTAGCAAGCCTGTAGTGACAGGTAGTGATGCTTTAATGCTAATAGAGGAGCTTGTAGAGAGGGGCTGTTAGTTTTCCCCTCTCCAGACGTGTTGTTTTTCTCCTGTTAAGGTTTCTGTAGCACAGAATCACAGCTGAGACTCTGGACAAGTTACACCTTGATGAGCAGAAGAGCCCAGCCTATGGTTTCTGACTTGGCAGCTCTGGGAGCTGTTCCTGACCGCGCATGCGGAGGCAGCTCTGGGATCAGCCCTCTGTGAGCTCTCACACAGAAGTGCAGTGTTAGGGGTTGGAAGGGACCTCGGAAGATCACCCAGCCCAGCCCCGCTGCCAGGATCACCTGTGCTCCAGGGCGTTTCCTCCCTAAGTGCCTGATGCTTTCCCTCTGGTTTTAGGGGATGCAGAGCAGACTGCCAGTTCTGCAGCGCCTGGGGATGTGTGGTGCAGAGATGCACGGTAGTGCTCCTAGCATTTGATTCATCATCATTTAAAAAATCCCCAAAATATGTTGACCATGCCTCCTCCCGGAGGGTGTCCAAGGCCATGCTGGATGAGGCCTTGAGCAGCCATGTCCCTGCCCATGGCAGGGAGGTTGGAGGAGATGATCTCTGAGGTCCCCTCCAGCTTCAGCCATTCTCTTGTTTCTTTCTCTCACCACAGACATGCAGTTTGATGAAAATTTGGCTTTTCTTCATTCTACTTCATGTAGTGATGTGACACCAGGTTCATGTGGCTTTAATGTTGTGTAATAACGTGGGAAATGTTGTCACTGAAAGATATTTCCATTGGGCTATTTATAGGAATAGAAACTTCTTTTATATTAAACTATACAGAGTCACAGAATAGTTTGGGTTGGAAAGGACCTCCAAAGGCCATCCAGTCCAACCCCCCTGCAGGCAGCAGAGGCATCCCCTGCAAGATCAGCATGCCCAGAGCCTTGTCAAGCCTCACCTTGAATATATCCAGGGATGGGGCCTCAACTTACCCCCCTGTTGCAGTGTTCCAGCAGTCTCCTGGTGCAGAGCTTTTTCCTCACATCCAATCTCAGTCTGCTCTGCTCTTGTTCCAAACCATTGTCCCTCGTCCTGTCCTTGCAGGCCTGCTCGTAGCCCCTTCAGATGCTGGAAGGTCACTATTAGGTCTCCCTGGAGCCTTCTCCAGGCTGAACCACTTCAGCTCCCTCAGCCTGTCTGCATAGCAGAGGTGCTCCAGCCCCGTGAACATCAATGCAGTAGCATATAGATATAATAATATGTAAATACTTTGAATTGTACATAGTTGATCCATGTGGTGTATAAATGTATATACTTCTTTTGCTACTTTATTGAGGATGTAAAATCTTTTGTAGAGAGTTTGTGGCTGGTGTGTTGCAAACTTTTGTGGTGCAGATGAGAAAACAGCTTAAATCTCTCATCCCATACAGTCCTTACAGCTTCCTCAGAGGAGGAACTGGACACTTTTCTCCACTAATACCACCACAACACCAGTCTCTATCTTGTATGGATTTCCAGTGTCTTGTCTGGTCAGAAGTGATCCAAGACACAAGGTTTTGCCCGTTTCCATCTGTCAGCTATTTTGCATCAGGAAAAAAGGGCACGAGAAGGCTAACAAGGCTTTAGCTGCTTTACTCTGCCTTTTACTCTCAATTCCCACTTGTGTATTTTCACTGCAAGCTCTTTAACTCAACAACTTTTATTCCTTCCAAGCTTGTGGCACACAGGTGCTCACAGACCATAAAGCTCATCAGTTAACTGGATGTGAGGGCTTGAGAGGATGCCTGAGCTGGAGTGCACTTCAGTTCTAAAGCTTTCCATGTCAAAACCCTCCAGAACCAGTTGGCTTGCTGAGGAATGTAACTTACCCTGCGTGCAGGCGGTGTCAGAGCTGTGCCGAGCGTGAGGCTAAGGAACAGGATCCTCCACCAGTCCCTCCTGACAGCAGTGTCTGCTGCTTGGGAGAAGTGAGTGGCTGGAAGGCTGCTCTGTGAGGTGGGTGTTGGTCTTTTCTCCCTAGTGCCAAGTAATGGGATGAGAGGAGGTGGCCTCAAATTGCACCACAGAAGGTTCAAATTGAATATTGGGAGAAATTTCTTCTCCAAAAGGGTTTTTGAGCCCTGGCCCAGGCTACCTGAGGCAGTGGTATAGTCTCCATCCTGTGAGGGGTTTCAAAGGTCTGTGAGTCTTTAGTTCTAAGGTATTTGCCTGTTACTCATAGAATCACAGAAGGATTTGGGTTGGAAGTGACCTTAAAGATCATAGAATAGGATCCCAGAATGCATTGGGTCGAAAGGGAGCCTCAAAGGTCATCTTGGTCAGGTTGCTCAGGGCCCCATCAGGTCTGACCATGAATGTCTCCAGGGCTGGGGCCTCCACCACCTCTCTGGGCAGCCTGTTCCAGTGCTTCACTACACNGGAGAAATTTCTTCTCCAAAAGGGTTTTTGAGCCCTGGCCCAGGCTACCTGAGGCAGTGGTATAGTCTCCATCCTGTGAGGGGTTTCAAAGGTCTGTGAGTCTTTAGTTCTAAGGTATTTGCCTGTTACTCATAGAATCACAGAAGGATTTGGGTTGGAAGTGACCTTAAAGATCATAGAATAGGATCCCAGAATGCATTGGGTCGAAAGGGAGCCTCAAAGGTCATCTTGGTCAGGTTGCTCAGGGCCCCATCAGGTCTGACCATGAATGTCTCCAGGGCTGGGGCCTCCACCACCTCTCTGGGCAGCCTGTTCCAGTGCTTCACTACACTCATTTTGAAGAACTTCCTCCTTACGACCAACCTAAATCTCCCCTGCTCCAGTTTAAAGCTGTGGCCCATCAGCTGGTTCCAGCCCCTGTGCCATGTCCCAGAGCCCCTTCCAGGAGACCACATCCTTTGTTCAGAAGAATTGTGTTTTTTCTGTCCCTGCCTCAGGTTTCCAGTGCCATTTGGTGATGTGCTGCTGTCGTGGGGAGGTGTGCAGGTCTGATCTGAGATTGCTGCTCCAATTTCGGGCCTTTGCAGAACGTTGTTTGCTGGTGCTCTTCAAACTGAGATGAGCATCACTATTCAACACCTGGCTGTTTACCAAGCAAATACTTCCCCTTTGTCAGATTTGTGTGGTAATTTTTCTGATGCAGAGGAATGGAGGTGGGGAGGAACTAAATCTTAAGCCCTGTTTGTAATTTAGAGGCAGCTCTGGCCCGGTTTGCTCTGCACAGCCGTCTGAGGGTTCGCACGGGGAGACAAAGCTCAGGTAATTGGCATTTCTGAGCCAACTGCTGACTGCAGCCAATTAGCCCAAAAGTGACAATTTGTGACTGCTGCAGTAAGGAGGTGCAGTATTGGAATATAAATCGATTTCCAGCTCGGTCTAAGTTCAGAAGTGAACTAGTTTTTATATTTGCACAGTATCAAGTGTTTGTGCCATAAAGCTCAATGGCTTGGTGAGTGCTGCAGCAAAGCGAGGAGGAAGTCGTTTGTCTCTTTCATTGGCCCTCCCCACAGCCTGGCTTCTGGAGTGGCTGTGGAAATCAAACTGGAGTGGAGATTTTATCTTCCCTTCTTGTCAGATGTAAATCTGAGCGGGTGCTCCGGCTTGCCCACGAGTTTGTCTTCTACGTAATGTGGAGCAGCAGTCTGCTGAGTGTGCCTGGAAGGGCTTGGAGCCTCTCATGAGCAGTGAGTGGTTCTTTTATTGTGAGCAGGAGCAGATCAATCCGGACTTAGATCTGGGACTTCTCTGCGTTCTGTGATCCCCCTCTGCTGGCCCTTTAGCGGTCAGCTCAGCTTATGCTGCAGCTGTGGGTAGTTACCCCCTACTCAACCTTGTCAGCTTTCCCTTGAGCATCACAGCTCGTCCTTCCCATGTCCACACCTACACCGTGAGGTGCCTCACAAGCTCGCTGGGATCTGCCACCTCTGAATCATGCTGCACTTCAGTCGGTTGTGTGTCAGTCTTCTGAGGGACAGTTAATTGCTGGGAGACCTCTCCTGCTGTCTTTATGGTTAAACTTTTCTACTTAGAGAATCTTTAGGGAAAGACTCAGCTCTTGAAGACTTGCAGAGATCAACTCACTCTACATTTTGAGGTTAGGAAGAAAATGTAGTGTTGCTGTTCATTTCAAATGGACCCATGGTGCCTCTGCAAAGAAATGTCCTCCTGCCGTCGTGGTGTGAAGCGGTGCAAGTGGCTGTGACCTGAAAGCCAGCTCTGCAAAGATGAGTGTTCAGCTGCAGTGAGTTGTGGGATCTGGTTTACTCTACAGCTGCAAATACACTGCACACTGCTGCTGGGTTAGGAGAAGTGTGGGAAGAAATGGTTACAGGCAGCAGCATTGCTGGAAGAGTTAGGATGGTGGTGAAATCTTGGTCTGTAACAAGCTTTGCTTCTTCCCTCAGGGATGCAAATATCTTTTGCTTTTTTTCAGAGTAGGTCTCGCTCTGCACTTAACTCTGCCCAGAGGTGAGGAGCTGTAGTGCTGCTCTTCCCTTCTGGAGATTCAGCAGCCACCTCTCACTGTCAGTGACTTCATTCACTGAGATTTGTATTCAGTTGTCCCTCTGTTAAAAAGCCAAACTGTACTTGAGGCATCTCAATGCAAATAGTTTGGGTCTTGACCGACACAGGCCTGCTCGACCCTTCTCCAGGTGAAAGAGGACCAAGGGCAGCTGCTCCCCTGGCATCCAGAAATAAACTTTTGGCATACTGTGACCCAAAGCTACCAAAACACAGCTGGAGTATGTTCTCCTAGAGCACCAACAGTGAGAACAGGATTTGTAAAGTTGCTTTAAGAAGGTCATGGTTTCTTAGGCTGTGGAATGTCCTTCTAGGTTGTGGAGTCTCTTCTCTGGAGAGGTTCCAAGCTCACCTGGGTATTGTGATCTCCCTCGGGTTGCTGCTGAGTTTGTCTCATCCCTTAATGAGCAGGGTCAGCTCAAAAACAGCAGCAGAGTCCTGCATTCCTATGGTTATCTCTCTGCTGGCTTACCAACCTGCCTTGGCTCAAGAGAGATGTTCCCAGAGCACGTGAGGCAGCCACAGCCTGTGGCAGAGCCAAGGGCACCTTGCAGGTGGTGGAGCTGGCTGGCCAGGTTGGCTCGGGCTTTCCTGGCATCTCCCTGCTGAGACTGGCAGAGTTGGCTCCTTGCTGCTGCTGAGCAAAGAGCACCAAGAGCTGTGCTTCCTGCCATGTGTGTCACCAGAGCTGCTCCTGGCTGTGTCTGAGCAGGAGCTGAACCAGGCAGTGGTGTTCCTCAGGAGCAGCAGGACAACCTCTCCCCAGTGGAGCAGGAGCTGAACCAGGCAGTGGTGTTCCTCAGGAGCAGCAGGACAACCTCTCCCCAGTGCTGTGGCAAGGGCAGAGTGACAGATTTGATGACTTTGGCATTGCTTAAAAATACTTAAAAACTGTTTGCTTCTGGGCTCTCCTTTGACAGCAGCACAGGCACTCAGCATTCAGGCCACAGCATCCTCCTCCTGTTGTCTGTATTCTCCAAGGTCAGATTAAATCCTTGCCTCTAACCATGAAAAGAGGAGGCAGTGGAGGCAGTGAGGAGGAAAGAAGGGGAGTTGTACATAAATGTCACCTGCAGCTCGTCTGGCTTCTGGCTTTGTCTCTTCAGAAGCCTTGGAGCTGCTCTCCTCTCAGGCTTACGTGCTTGTTTTTCCACTCACTGGGGGCTGTGTTGAAATAAAGAAACCTCTGTGAGTTCCAGGGCTGGGTGGGCCTACAGACTTTGCAAACACGAGTGCCGTGGCCGCCTTCACCTGCTGGGTGAGGTGAATGGATCTCCCTGCAGGGACCTTCTGATACCTCCTCACTCCACAGCAAGCACCAGGCTCCAGCAGCCTGCTTCACGTTGTGCCTTCTCTGTTGCACCTCTCTGCTTCCTAACTTAATTGAACTTCTGTTTTTCTCTCATCTGCACCTCTGTTCCAGGAGTGTGTCCTGGTCCAAATATCATTGCAAATTTCCCTTGTGCTCATGTCTCATGTGAAGTGGGGTGAGAGAAGAAAGGCAGTGCTGATGTGAATTGAGTCCCTCTGTTCCACAGTGGAGACAGAACATGGGATGTGAATAGCAGGGGAGGAATAGGGGAACCCGCAAGGCTTTCAGTCTGGTCTCGTAGAATGGTTTGGGTTGGAAGGGGCCTTAAATTTCACCTAGTCCAACCCCCCTGCCATGGATAGGTGCAGCCTGTTAAAACCTAACCTGGCCTTGGAACACTTCCAGGGATGGGACATCCACAACTTCTCTGGGCAGCCTGTGCCAGTGTCTCACCACTTCCACAGTGAAGAATTTCATTCTTACCTCTGGGCTGACTCTGCCTTCTTTCGCTTTAGTGTCAGCACCCCTTGTTCTATCACTATTCTCTTGTAAAAAGGCCCTCCCCATCGTTCCTGACAGCCCTTTAAACACTGCAAGGCCACCAGAAGGTCTCCCTGGAGCCTTCTCTTCTCCAGGCTCAAGATCCCCAACTCTCTCAGTCTGACCTCACAGCAGAGCCCTTCCAGTCCTGCCAGCATGGCTGTGGCCTGCTCTGGCCCTGCTCCAACAGGTCCCCGTCTGTGCTGAGGACTCCAGAACTGCTCCACCACTGCAGGGGGGGGTCTCAGCAGAGCAGACGGGCAGAATCCCCTCCCTGCCCCGCTGCCCACACTGCTGGGGATCGGCCCAGCACAGGCTGGGTGTGAGCTGTGAGTGGATGATGCTGGCTCCTCTTGTGCTCCTCATCAACCAGCACCCCCAAGTCCTTCTCAGGAGAGGAGATCCCAATCTCAATCAGTTTGAAATTCTGTTAGTTACCGAAATGTCAGCTGAGTTCAAACTTCTTTTCCTTTAGTCAGGGTGTTTTGTGGCCAAATATTTGGCCATCAACTCCTTTGGCATTTGTCTTTTGAGGTGTTGTTGGCTAGTTAGAGGTAGCCACGTTTTCCTCTCTGCTGAGTATTTTATGCTAAGGAAATTATAGAGACAGCAAAGCTCTTAATGGCACAATTCAATCAGTCCGTGTAGCCAGCCAGTTTTGTTCCTCTGGAAAGCAGCCAGAGCTTTTTCATCTTCCCATTGATGTGGCATTAGAGGAAGCCTGATAAGCTGGTGTGCTGTTTTCAGGTACCTTTTCAGATCAGATAAACACAAGCTCTAGAATATTCACTGAAATTAACCTAATTAATTTTCTGATCTGTTTTGATCAACACTCTTTAAGGATGCAGCATTATTCCTAAGAAGGTGGTGTAGAACATCTTTGAAGGCCATGTGTGGTATCACAGTGGCAGTTGGGTTTTGCAGCTGAGCTGGTGCTCTGCTTGGCACTTGGAGGAGACTTTCCCAGGCCTCACCAGGAGATGGATGCTGGTTCCTGTGGTTACCCTGCTGATTCCTTTGGTGCACAATTAGCTTTTTGCAAATGGGTAAATGAATCTCCTACTGTCATTTAAACTTAATTAAAAATCTCTGCTGCTAAGGAATGTGCAGGATATTTTTCCTGTACCCAGAATGAAGTCTCTGTTAACAGCTATTTCTAACCAAACTTTTTTTTTAATGTAACTGAATTAAGTCATAGGAACAGATTACATTAGGGGAAATTAAGCTCTAAGTAAGCAAACTGTTAACAATTATGATCCTAAATTGCCTGTGACATAAATTGGTCAGGTTTAATAGCAGAAAGTGTTTTTAGCTTGTGAGAAGTAAATTGCAGAAAGCAACCTAGGCATTTATGTTGCTGTGTGTGAGGAACAGATCCTCAGTTGGTCTGTGCAAGAGAAGAGCTCCAGCAGGCAGCAGAAGCAGCACCACTGGTGGAGCATTTGTAGTGCTTTGGTGGGAAACAGGACAAAAGTTTTCTCCTCCATTTTCTCTTTCCTGCACCTGTACCACTAAACAGAGTCCTTCTCTGGTAAAGGCTGGGAGATGAGTTTGCAGTCTCATTAATGTGCCACAGAATCTCTCTCAAAATGAGCAGATTGTCTTCTCCTGGGTTTCCATCCCAGAAACTGGTCCTAATGGTCATCTGCAGTGGACTAGCCCAGTGAGAACTGCACGAGGTTCCACAAGTCCAAGTGCAAGGTCCTGCATCTGAGCTGGGCCAGTCCCAGGCATAAATCCAGGCTGGGTGCAGAGTGGGTTGAGAGTAGTTGTGAAGAGAGAGACTTGATTGTGTTGATTGATGAGAAGCTCACCATGAGCCAGCAGTGTCCTCATGCACCAAGAGGAGTATGGCCAGCAGGGCCAGAGAGGTGATTCCACAGCATTCCTCTATGAGCTGAGGTAGTTTGTCTGGTCCTACTCTGGCAGGGGGGTTGGACTCGATGATCTCTTTGGGTCCCTTCCAGCCCCTGACATCCTGTGATCTGGATGGGTCTTGAAAGGCCCTGAGAAGGAAACTCCACAACCTCTCTGGGCAGCCTGCTCCAGTGCTCCAGCACCCTCACAGCAAAAAGCTTTTCCCCACACTGAGATGGAACAGTTCTGTGGATATGAAGCCACCTCAGCTGCCATGCACTGATGTAAAATTAAAAGTGAAGTTGTATTCAGTGATTTCTTCTACTCAAAAAGCTATTGGGGAACATTTTACAAGGAGAAGAAAAATCATCAGGAAACTGTTCTCTTGTTTCTGCAGGTGTTACAAGCATCTGGTCTGCAGGTTCAGGTTAGCTTTTCAGTGAAGCAGGAGTTAGGTGCTGGGAGGCAGCTTTCAGCTTAAGAACATTGCAATATATTAATGAGAAAACTAGTCTGCTCAGCTTCTGCAGCCAGTTACAATGACTGTTTAAAGCAAATATGATAATGGAAGGTGTTTTTGAGCAACAGAAATGCAAGCAGTAGCTCATTTAGCATCTATTCATGATCTGTGCAATGTGACTGTTGCTGGGAGGGCAGGTTTGTGTTTGTGCTAATGGCACCAGAAGGTGCAGTTCATTAAGGACAGAAAAAGAGCACATCATGCCTTAAGAGAATTTGATAGCCCTGGAATTTGGTGTAAGTGATGGTTTGAAATCCATTCAGTTGCTTCATGAAAGAGTTAATAGCCTGCTGTGATACTGAGGCTGACAGGAAATAGGAGGTACCTGGGAAGAAGCTCCAGAGCCCTGCTCTCACAGTAGGGGCTGTGCTGCTGGCTTGTCTCCTCTCTGCTCCCTTATTTTTAGCTTAATCTTTCCCTCTCCCTCTCACCACCTCCCAGCTTCCTGTTCGCTTCTTCCCTCTGATACTTTTTTTTTTTTGGTCCAGAATACTCACTTGTGTTTCACTTTGCCATGCAGTTTGAGGGGGTTGCAGGGAAGGCAGTTAGGATCAGTGATGTAGCTCTCTTTGCAACATCTGTCAGCTTCTGCCTTTCCTGCCTCTTTGCTGCTCTGGCTGTAAGTTGCTCACTCAAGGAGACATTGGTGTGTAAATAATGAGTAGGAGCATGCATCCCGAGCCTTTAGATGTTGTATTTGGGTTGCTGTGGACACCATAGTTAGAGATGCTCCAATCTGATCCCTGTGAAATGTTTGTGTTCTCACTTCCTGAATTGTTCTTCTCTCCAAGGTAGTTAAGGTATGCTGAAGGCTATGCCTTAAACGTCCCTGGGAGAGATGTGCCTTGTTCAGATGCTTTTGGGCTCTGTGGCTTTATCATTTAACACAACATAATGTGAAGTTATAGTTTGTTTCCTTTCCCCTCGGAATATTGCAAGCTTTTCCAAACCAGTTTAATTGAGAAAATATCCATTTCAGAGTACTGTTTTGATCCCAGCAGCAGTGCATCTTGGATGTGAGTTGACTGATCAGATTTGTTTTTCTTTTGCAGATTGCGTTCTCGCAGCACAGCAACTTTATGGACCTGGTACAGTTCTTTGTGACCTTTTTCAGGTACTTTCCATTTAAGATATTAAAAGTTCCTTCTCTGGGTGGTGTTCTTTGGTGCAGTGTTTGATTTGTCTGAACTGTACTGTCCTACATCACAGCCTAGGACGTGGAAATCTGCTGTTTTAAGATATTTTACTGGGAAATGTGTGAAGAAAATCGTCTGTCAGTCTCTGCAAGTGCATCTTGTCTGGTGCCTGAAGGGAAGGGCAGGTTGCAGGTGGGGGAGGCTTTTTGAAGTGGAGAAGCTGCCTTTAAAATGAGGTGAAGCTGTGGTTGGAGTTAGCATGTCCTGGGTATATTGGCTGCCGATGGCAGGGCAGGTGTCTGCACCCCTCAGACACACACCAGAAATGAAAAGCTGGGTCTGGGCTCATTGCAAACTGGCTTAAGCTTGGACTGATGTCAGACTCCTTGGGTAGCACCTTTTGGTTTTAAATTGAGCTCTGAAAATGTGTCAAGTGGAACACAAACACACACTTCAGCACATTGGAAGCCAGTTACCCTTCTGTCCTTGACAAACTGCTTGGGAAAGTTCATTTCTTAGTGTGAAGTGACCTGATGAAGTTAGGACCAACAGAAACAATTTCAGTATTTGTTTTCTCTTGAGCCACCGAGAAAGTGTAGCCCTAACAAAGAAATGAAATGTCTGCCCCCCAGCACCACAGGGCAGCTCTTCCAGGCTTCAGATCTCATGTCTCAGGCCCTGGTTAAGGAACTGTTAATACTCCTCAAATATAAGCTAATACTTGATCAGTAAGAACTCCCTCAGGAGGGCTATAGCTGGAGTAAACATCACTGCAGGTCCTCCAGCCTCTTTTGAAGTAGGCAGTGCTGTACCCACTTTAACATGAGCAGTGGGAATGCTACCTTGCTTTAGATTCCACACTGAATTTAATTAAAGCAAGGAGCTCCAGATGAGTCCTTCAGACAAGTGGTTTGGGTAATTTATTTTTTTTAAGTGTGCAGCAGCTCCAGAGTGGAGTGTGCTTTAATACAATCCCACATAAACAGCATGCTTGAACCACCACCTTGCTGCCATTGATACAGATTAAGTGTTTACTCCAGGATCAGACTTAAGCAGTTGTTAGGCTGAATCCAGCATGGTCAAGGTCTGCCCTAAATATCTTTGTGACAAAGTAATTACTCATAAGGAGGATAAATAGGAAAGTACTTGGGTTTCAGTTCCTTTTTGGTGGCACAAGAGTAATCTGGGCTTTGAAACCTATCCATCAGGTCTTTACTGACCCAGATCCACCTGCATATGAGAGTTTGAAACTTCAATGTGAGGGACTCCTCCAGCTCCATGACTGGAAGAGGCTGAGAGGTTGAAGCAGAAGATACGTGCATGATAGATCAGTGAGCACATACAAGCCCAAACTGGAGAAAACAGAGAGGATCTTCTCAGTGCTTAGCAACTTACAGAGGGTCGACAGGATGGGATCAGATTCTTCTCAGTGGTGCCCAGTGGCAGGTCAAGGGGTCACAAGCACAGACTGGAACCCAGGAGGTTCTGTCTGAACAGGAGGAAAAAACTTCTTTGCTGTGAGGTGCTGGAGCCCTGGAGCAGTCTGTCCAGAGGGGTTGTGGAGTCTCCTTCCAAACCCAGCTGGATATTGTGATCTTGGGTGACCCTGCTTTAGCAGGGGGGTGGGCTAGATTGAGAGACAAGTGAGGCAGACTGAAGGCAGCCAACAGCAGTTCCCCTTCCTGCTTCCCTGCTGTCCCTCGGCTCTCCCTGTTACATTGCTGCGCTGTTTAGCCTGCCCCAGGAGCAGAAGATGTGTGTTTAGGAGCAGACAGTTTATTGGTGGTTTGCAAGTAAGCATTTATAATGCATTACAAATTCTTCCCTTCCTTAGCTGTAACTGCTGCTGAGTTCCTCTCCCAGTATTGCCTCTTGCAGTCACTGTAACTCACTCAGTAACCAGTGGGTTAGAACAGCAGGATCCATCTCTGCTGTTTGTAGGGGCAGCGATTGAAACGTTTGCGTTGCCAATGCTCTAGGGTGCATTTCATAATTACAGTTGGATCCAATTTAGACCATAAATAAGTAATGCCTGATAGCCCCCTGTGGTGTTAATGGGATAGGATTGGCTGGGAAGTCTCACATTAAATAGAGGCAATGAAAAGGCTTTCTGCAAAGCCTGGAGACAGTTGGTAAAACCACCTTGGAGATACAGGCTGCCTTTCACGCAAACCTCCTTTTCATCTCTCCACCACTGCCCTGGGCAGCCTGGGCCAGGGCTTCACAACCCTTCTGGGGAAGAAATTGTTCCTCATGACCAATCTAAGCTTCCCCTGGTACAACTTGAGACTGTTTCCTCCTGTCCTATTGTTTGTTCCTTAGGAGAAGAAACCAACCCCCACCTGGCTCCAACCTCCTTCCAGGGACTTGTAGAGAGTGAGGAGGTCTCCCCTAAGCTGTTTTTTCTCCAGGCTGAGCAACCCCAGTTCCCTCAGCTGCTCCTCACCAGACTTGTGCTCTAGACCCTTCACCAGCTTGGTTGTGCTTCTTTGGACAGACTCCAGCACCTCAGTGTCCTTCTTGGAGGGAGTGGTTCAAAACTGTGGCCTCAGCAGCACTGAGTACAGGGGGTCAATCCCTGCCCCGCTCCTGCTGGCCACGCTTGTACATCCCAGGCTGCTCCTGCAGCTCCTTCAGGAGTCAGTGCTGAGCAGGCAGCCTGGCGTGGGGCTGGATGTTAGCATTCCTTTATTTAAGAACATGTTAAGGCTTTATTTTAAGCCAAGCAAATGTCAGTGTGTAGGGGCTGGGTGGAAGGGTGAAGTTATGGTGTCGTTAATGCTGTGTTAGAATGGGAGCTGCAGCAGTAACAATTTTCTGACCGTTGTTAACCACTGCAGAGCTAAATCAACTGTAAGCAAATTGTGGCTTTTTTTCCTGTTTCCTCCTCTGCTTTCCATGGCAGAGCTCTTTAATTTACAAACGTTGCTGCTGTCTTTCAGGAGGTCTTTTGACCTGTTTTGGCAGTCACCAGGAAACGTTTTGTTAGCTTGCCTGCTTCTTCTGTGGCTGCCACACCTCCTGACAGTGGGCATCTCACCAGTGTGCTTCTGCACACACAAGGTGTGAAAACATCTGCCAGTCTACACAGGTGCTGCTCACCAGTGATCCTTACATTGCAAACCAAAGAGTACATCTGTGTTTCATGCATCTTGTCAGGAGGCCTCTTGCTTCAAAACTAGGAGAATGGCAGCAAGGTCACAGCACATCACTGCTGCCCTTCTCCTTCCCAGTGTAGCAGCCCTAAAAGCCTCAGAATGAGCAGGTGGGGGCAGTGACCAACAAACTTCCCTGAAGTGTCAGCAGTGTGAAGTGACCACAACTGAAGCCAGAGCTTCCTGACAAAGAAGCTCTTGAGCCCTGCAGGGTATAAAAGACCTATGGAGCAGGTTGGCTGTCTCCAGGTGGGAAGCCAGGAGATGTGGTGAGGACCTGACAGCCAACATCTCTCTGAGATGCAAGTGATGCTGGCCAGAGCAGCTGACCTATACATTTGGCATTTGTGGGTGTGAGACTGCAAATGGGAATCACAGGTTTTGTTAAAAATAATCACCTTAGTCTGGAGAAGGCTCTGGGAAGACCTTATTGTAGCCTTCCAGTGATCAAAGGGGGCCTATAAGAAAGATGGGAACAGATCTAGAGCCTTTGGCAGCAGGACAAGGGGTGATGGTTTTAAACTGAGAGAGAGAGGTTCAGACTAGAGGGAAGAAATGTTTTACCCTGTGAGGGTGGTGAGCCCCTGGCCCAGGCTGCCCAGAGAGGCAGTAGATGCCCCATCCCTGCAAGCATTCCAGGTCAGGTCGGACAGGGCTGTGAGCACCCTGCTGTAGTCACAGATGTCCCTGCTGGCTGCAGAGGGGTTGGCCTGAATGATCTTCAAGGGTCCCTTCCAGCCCAAACCAGTCTGTGATTCTAAAGGGTCATCTCACCCTCAGCTTCGCTGTGCTGACTTACCACAGGCCTCTGGTGGCTTCACTTTGTGTCCTCACATGCACAGCTCACCCCATTTCTTAACTGCTCTGTGTCTTAGCTTTCATATTTACCCTTGCAACCTCCTCCTAGGGGTGCTCAGCACTGCCTCTCTAGTCCCACTGTAGTCTTACAGTGATGATTAGAGCAATGGGAGCAAGGCAAACCTTGCCAGTTCTGTGTTTTCCTGGCAGCCCAGGGAGCCTCATGCGAAGGTCTGAGTGTCAAATAGTGTGCACCTAGTTTGATGCAAATCACTGGACAGAAAAACTTTGGAGGGAGCAGTGTCTGGGTTGGTACAGCAGTCAGGCAGATGTTCCCTGTGCTGTGTGGTGTTCTCCTGGCTGTGAGGACTTCCCAGTGTTTGCAGTGAGTGGGAACAGCAATTCAAATCCAGAGTTGTGCTGCAGATATTGGATTTACTCTCTTTGCTTATTAAGTTGTTTCTTTCTGCAGCACTAACCAAGTGCCTAAAATACAGTCTGAGTCTCTTCTTTTTTTTTTTTTTTTTTTTCCCTGTAGAAAAGGAAGGATTTGGGAATACCTTCACATTATTTCTAACAAGATCAAGCAGTTTATCAGTTTAGCATTGATGGTTTGTTTCTTTCCTTGTGGTCCTTGTCACCCTTTCTTTTGTTACAGACCAGAGCAGTGAGGCCCTTTGATCTCTCCTCCATTAATTAGTCTCATCATTACCTGTAACTAATATGCTTTTTAAAAGCCTCTTGTGACATCTCAGTGGTTTGAGGTGTAATAGAAGCACTTTGGGTTTCTGACTCTTTATTGAGTGGTAATTAGTGGATGGCTTTGATCCCATGATTTGGGTTTGTGTGTGTTGTGCTGAAGCTGCTGTTGCACAGCACAGCTGATTGACACCAAAGGGCAGTTCAGTTACCAGACACAGGATCCACTTCAGAGTGAGCCACAGAGCTCTCCACAGACCATCACTCATTGGGGTGTTCCTCAGGAGCTGACAAGATGATCCAAGCTAGTGCAGACTAAGAGGAGCTGTGAGTGGAAGGAGTCTACAAGGCCCCTTGAAGGCCATGCTTGATCCCCATTCCTGCTCTTAGCTGCAGCCTCCTCAGACGTCCCTGCCTTCAGAGAAGCTTTCTCCTGCCAGCAAAAGGTAGCATGAGAGAAGAGCCTGCAAAACACGTGCAGGATGGCAGTGATGTCCACTCTTTTTTTGGTGTGTATCCCATGATTCTTGGTGTGCTTACTTAAAGCTTCATCTTCTGTACCTGCAGGATGACTTTTCCCCTTATTTCATGTTCTGCCCTTCGTGGTAGCATAGGACTTGCAAATCAGAACCCTGAAAGGCAAAATAAAACCAATTCAAACCCAACCCAACCAACCAGAGGCAATTACATTAATTCCTGCTTACCCCAAAGCCCTCAGACCTGCTTTGTGTTTATGGAACCTTCCACCATTTTGCAGGGTGTCTGACTGGTGATGCCAGCCAGGGAGTGGGTTGTAAAGCAGACAGGAGGGGAGCATCACCTGCTGCAGACAAGGTGAGCTGTGCCGTGTTGGCCAGGGCAGGGTCCCAAGAGGGACATTGAGGTGCTGGAGCATGTCCAGAGAAACAACCAAGATGGTGAAGGGTCTAGAGCAGAAGTCTTGTGAGGAGCAGCTAAGGGATCTGGGGGTGCTCAGCCTGCAGAAACGGAGACTGAGGGGAGACCTTCTGACTCTCCACAAGTCTCTGAAAGGATGTTGGAGTCGGGTGGGGGTTGGCCTTTTATCCTAGGGAACAAGCAATAGGACAAGAGTTAACAGCCTGAAGTTGTGCCAGGGGGGTTTTAGGTTGGACATGAAGAAAAACGTCGCTGCAAAATGGTGGTTGAGCCCTGGCCCAGGCTGCCCAGGGCAGTGGTAGAGTCCTCACCCCTTGATGGATTTAAAAGCCATGGAGTGTGGTGCTGAGGGACATCAGCTTGGGTTAATGGTTTGATCTGATGGTCTTAAAGATCTCTTCCAACCAAAATGATCCAGTACTGCTGTGAATGTCAAACCTTGCTGCTGTCTGCAGCAGGAGGGTGAGGTCACCCATCTGTAGATCAGAGCTGCTGGCTGCAGGTGGGTGTTTACCAAGAGCCAACTGTGCAAACCATGAGCAGCCCTTCAGTGTTACAGCCTTGTTCCAATTATTTTGAGGTTTAATGCATGGAGTACTTAGAAAACGTGTCCTGTAACTCTCCAGCACATTAAAATTTACTTTCAAATGGCACTTTAGATAGCTTCCAATTCATCAAAATAATTTGGGATGTGTTTCTAGTAATCATCACAGTGCTTTCTGAAATCATTAACTGACCTATAGATGTTAAAACACAGCAGCACTGAAGCTGCTGTATATTTTGGCTTTTAAAAGTGCCATTTTTTACTAGCAGTTGTGATGCTGACAAACGTGGTGGGAGAGTTTAATAATTGGGCCCTAATGCAGCAGAGGGATGCATCACATCAAAGTGCTGATGAGGTTTTCCAGCTATTTCGAAATGGAAAAGATCTTTAGGGATACCTGGGGTGGGAAGAAAATCATCTCTGCTGTGAATTGGAGCTTGGAGTGTGCAATCTGATCGGACAGGGAGTGTGGTTTCAGGGTTTCCTGCCATGGGGGAATGCCCTGCGGTGCAGCTAACAGTTCATGCCTGAAACATCCTTCTGGGGTTGTTCTGCATTGCCTCTGTTAACCCACTCTAGTCTGAGAGTGATTATTAGAGCAGTGGGGGCAAGAGAAGGTATGGAAGAAAGGCTTCTGCAAAGCTCCTGATAGGAGGACAGGACTTTCTGTTTCAGAGTGCTTTAGGCTGAGCAAAAACCCAGCAGACAGATCTTGACTTCACTCTCCCCCAGGGCTCTTCCAGCAGGTGATGACCCCAGCCCAGCAAGCAGGCACTGCCTTTGATTCCTGCCCAGGTGCTGCCAAGGGGTTATAGTGCAAGGGGGGAAAAAAAGTTTGCTCAGTGATTTTCTGTCTTTTGTGGGTGTTTGCTGCCTCCTTGTGACAGCCCAAAGATGTATGGTGCTGTTCCTCTGAGACACAGGGGGCTGTGCCGAGGAAGAGTTGTTGTGGCTGCTCCTCCATTGTTCGTTTCTCTCTGTGCTCTCTTCGGAAGGGCTTGGCCGAGGTGCCAGAGTGAGGCAGGGCAGAGAACTGAGAGAGACTCTTGGTGTGCACAGATGTGCAATGCTGCATTTTGGGAAGGGGGTTTAATGGAAGGATGATCATGATCCCCTGGTTCTCTGCTCTGGCTTTCTTCCCAAGGGAGTAATGAATCTGTAGGAAGATGCTGATTTTAAACCAACCAAAACAGAGGAGATCCAGACCTGAGTCTTCCAACTCATTGAGGTCAACCTTTTCCTGCAGTGAAGCCATTTTGCTCAGTGTTTTGGCATGTGTCTTCAGCACGTGTGTTTCTGGTGCTGGCTGACAGCTCCAAGGAGCACTCATGTCCTGTAAGGGTCACCCACAGAGAAGTGGAGATGGCACTGGCTGTGCACAGCACAATGCAGCTTTCATCTCTGTGCTTGGCCTGAGAAACTCCTCCTGGAGGTAGATCTCTGAAATGGGTGCTGGGGGCTGTTGAAGCATCTGCTCTTTTCCTTTTGCCCTCTGCATTTTCATCTCCTTTCCCCAGGTGAAGGGGTATCAAGGAGGGAGATGTGGAGTAGCCATGGCAGTAGCTACTGCCCATGACACATATGCAAAAAGCTTTATCCTGAGATGAAACTTCTCAGCAGAGTCCTGGCGTCAGGGCCGTGGCCTGGCAGCTGCTGTGCTTTGGCAGCATGTCCTGGGCACTCCTGCAGAGCTGTTGAGTGGTGTTCTTTTCATGCTTACATTAAACATGCACTTCTCCTGCTGCCTTCAAGGTTTTGTTTTATTTCCACCTTGCATTTGTTTGGTGATGTTAAAACGTTATTGAGAACAAAGCAGAGCACAGATTAGCTCGTGCTTGGCTGTGCTGGTCTGGCATGGAGAGATTCACAGAATGGGTTGGGTTGGAAGGGACCTTAAAGCCCATCTAGTTCCAGCCCCCCTAGCATCGACAGGGGCACCTTCCACTAGCCCAGGTTGCTCAAGGCCTTGAACACCTCCAGGGAGGGGACATCCACAAGCTCCCTGGAGAAGCTGTTTGGGTGTCACTGTGGAGGTTACTGGTGTTGGCTCTTTGGATCTCAGAGACAAAGGAAATGTCACTTTAGGTTTCCTTAAGGGAAAAAGGAGCTTAAAAGAAGCAAACCAAAGCCTTTGAGTGAGTGTGGTAGCATTCGTGCCCAGAGGAAGTCCCAAGACAAAGGTGGGCACTCAAGAATTTTGCTAGTCCATCACTCACTCCTGCCTGTTCAAGTGTGGCATGAACAAAAATCCATCTGATGTAAAGATGACCCTGTCCAGGAGAGAGATCCTGCTGCTGGGGGTGGGCTGCTGCCGCTTGGTGCAGGCAGGGAGCTGCAGGAGGGGAGGGGAAAGCTGAAGGTATGAAGTCCTCAGTCATCAATAATGCATGTTCCTTACCAAAACAGGCATTAAAGATTTAATGTATACTCTTTACCTTAATGGGGACACAGTGCTTTTTAACTGCAGAAGTCAGTAATAATCCAGTACCTCTGCAAAAGGAAAATAAAGCAGCCATTAAAAACGCCTGTCTGAACTATTAGTGTTTGCAGGAGAATGGACAGGCTCTTGCAGTGAAATAATGTCAGATTTTAATATTTAGAGAAAGCGTGGGGGAAGTGATTTGGAATGTGGACCTCTTAAAATGCAAAAGGCCAAACAAATCTCCCTGTGATCCTGCTTGAATTTGTCAAGGAATAAGCTCCGTAGGAGTCTTTAAAAGCTGTGCAGATGTTTTAATGCTGAAGTCACGCAAGTGCAAATCTTTTAATAGCATCTACTACAGGATAGTAAAACACATTTCTGTGCATATCTGAGCTTGAAAAATAATTAGGGTGCATCACATGGTGGCCCTGTGTCACCACTAGACAGTGTCCTTCAGCACCACCTCTGGTGGCTTTTCGTTCCCTGCAGCCATGAGGACTCCACCAGTGCCCTGTGCAGCCTGCTCCAGGGCTTCACAACCCTCGTGGGGAAGAAATTGTTCCTAATGTCCAACCTAAGCCTTCCCTGGGACAGCTGGAGACCTTTACTTCTTATCTTACTGCTTGTTCCTTGGGAGAAGAGACTGACCCCCACCTGCCCCCAACCTCCTTTCAGGGAGCTGTAGAGCCAGAAGGTTCAGCCTCCTTTTCTGCAGGCTGAACACCTCCAATCCCCTCAGCTGCTCCTCACAAGACTTCTGCTCTAGACCCTTCACCAGCTTGGTTGTGCTTCTTTGGACATGCTCCAGCACCTCAATGTCCTTCTTGTAGGGCAGGTGTTCAAGGTGTTGCCCCACCAGTGCCAAGTGCAAGGGGGTGCAGCTGGCCACACTGCTACTGTCACCCTGCACCTGGTGACAGATGCCACCCATCAGGAGTGCTTTGTTAGGCAGCACTGCAACTGTGGCTTCATGTTCAAGTAGAAGAGGTCACTGTCAGGGACATGGAGAGTGGAGTGAGCTGGGGGGAAGAGTGCAGTGCAAACCACAGTGCTGTTAGGCTCTGTGACTGTGAAAAGGAAGTTTGAGGATCTGCAAAAAGGATTGATTTCTGGAAGCAGAGGTGAGCCTGTGTTTGAAGGAGGGAGTGCTGAGTCTTTCTCCCACTGCAATCATTCCTGCTTGGCTGTGGGTCCTGTGTCCACTCCCCCAGGACACAGCCTGCCCAGGGAGACACAGAGAATCCCAGCAGAGCTGGGGTTGGAGGGGAGCTCTGGAGATGATCTAGCCCAGCCCCCCTGCTAAGGCAGGCTCGCCAGGTTAGATTGCCCAGGATCACAGTGTCCAGGTGGGGTTGGAATCTCTCCAGAGGAGGAGACTCCATGGCCTCTCTGGGCAGCCTGCTCCAGGGCTCTGGCACCTTCCCAGTAAAGAAGTTTCTCCTCATTTTCGGAAATACATCATCTGTTCTGGTTCATCTGCCTTTAAGCACTCTTTAAATATCCACTAGGGCATGGGGAGGGAGGTCTGGAGCCACCTTCTCCTACACATCAGTGCAGCACTTGAGGAGAGGCTTTCACTGGGGTTCAGATGCACAAAAGGGAAAATTTCAGTCTCCCAAGCCTGTGTGCCTTGCAGTTGCTCATTAAGTATTCAATGTGATAAGATCATAACTGTTGATAATGTTGACTTTTATTATTCTTTTTATTATTTTAACTGCTTTCTGTTAAATCTGCTCCTTTGCATTCTCTCTACTGTTGATAAATCTGCTCAGCCTTTTCTCCTCTTCAGAATTAAGGAAAGCAGTATAGATCTGGGGAAATCAAGAAATGCCTGTAGTTCTGCAGCAACCAGTTAGAAAGAATCCAGCTCCCCTACGCTTTATCTTAGTTTTGTCATTTGGAAGAGGAAAAAAAATCATCTACTTTCTCTCCTCCTGTGGAGGCTTTCGCTGTTTTGGGTTATCCTCTCACCTGAAATGCCACTCAAGGCAGTCAATGCTGACTTTTCCAAGGTGATTAAATCTTTCAACCTTACTGTTTTGATTTTCTGGTGAAAATTGGAGGATGGATAAAGAGGTCAGAAAGGTACCAGTGGCACATCTCTCTGCAGATAGATGTGCACCGCTCCTCGCTGGGTGTCACAGGCACTGAGCTGTGCCAGGCGCTTGGCTCCGCTCTATTATCTGTCCTCAAAGTGTCTCTAAGAATTCTAGGAACTTACAGTTGACTTTTTTGACTTGCTTGAGTTTCTCAGCTGCCTTTACGTGATGAACAAGGTCAATAAGATCTTTCTCTTTCTGTTTCCCTCCACAGTTGTTTCCTGTCTTTGCTCCTGGTGGCAGCTGTGGTTTGGAAGATCAAACAGAGTTGCTGGGCATCGCGCCGCAGAGAGGTTGGAACGGCAGAGCCCAGTGCTGCCTCTTCAATGACTTCTTTATAGTTGTATTTATTCACAAATGCAGAGCATTAACCTTCAGCTGAGGATAAGCTCCACTAATCTATAAATGCCTCTGTTTGGGGATTTATAGCAGTGCACTTTCCAGTACAGTTTCAGTGACAGATGATGCTGTTTTAGTATCCTGACGCTGCAGTTTCTGTGAAGGGCAAAAAAATGGGGGGTGAGGTCCTGAGTTGCCAGAACTTGGGTTTCAGGCAGCCTCCCCCAAAGGAGAGGATTCTTTACATCTGGTTTAAAAGAGAACATTCCAGCACCAAGCCTCTGAATAGCATTAGCTCCCCCTTTAATCTGTTAAAAAAGGCTAATCCTCATTTTCAAATTAAAGCTCCTGGAGAGGTGTTTTTTAATTCCCTGGAGCACAGCAGCGTAAGAGAAAGGTGGGAGAAGCCACCCACAGCTTGAAGAGCTGTGTTGTGCTGCTTAAAAAGACAACTACCAGTCCTTCAACTAGCCACAGACCATACCAGCTCCCACACTTTTTCTTGCTTGCAGCGTGTAAGAAACTTTGTGCCTTCCACCCCCAACATGTGCTGCCTCCTCAGAATTGCTTTAGATAGAAGAGACCTTGAAGGTCATCAAGTCCAACCCTTACCCAGCACTGCCAGGTCACTGCTAAACCACATCCCTCAGCATCACAGCTACACAGCTTTTCCATCCCTCCAGGGATGAGGCCTCCACCACTGCCCTGGGCAGCCTGGGCTAGGCCTTGATAACCTTTTCAGGGAAGAAATTTTTTTCCTCTTGTCTGAACTAAACTTCTCCTGGAGCATCTTGAGGCCATTTCCTCTCATCTTATTGTTTGTTCCTTGGGAGAAGAGACCAACCCCCACCTGACTCCAACCTCCTGTCAGGGAGTTATGGAGAGCCAGAAGGTCTGCCCTAGCCTTCTTTTCTCCAGGATGAGCAACCTTTTGAACTTTAGGCTGAAGTCTGCCCTTTCCCATAGACTTCCCTTCCTGCTCTCCTGCTGGGATGGAGCTCTTGGCAGCCAGGGGCCCCCCAACCGTGCACCTGTTCCATCCAGGGGTGCTTTATTCCTGTGTTGTAGCTGATCACCACCCTTGTGGGGATTCATTTTTACAGTGCTGCAATTCTGTGCAACTGCCAGTGTCTGCATACCCAAAAATCTTCCCAGTGCAGAAATGGGAATGGCATCAGTGTGCTCTGAGGATGGCCTTTCTTGTAGCAAAGCAGGCTGATGCCTGCTAACTCTTCTCCTCTTCATCCCCTTTCTGCTTCAGCTGTTTTTGCTCTTACTTGTGAATTGAAATGCATAATCTAATCAGTAGTTTTCAAGCAGATAACCCTTAATCTTTGAAATCATTTCAGTCTATGAGGTTTTCTGTGCTCTCTGAAGGCAGATAAATTTTTACTGGGGTGGCTGATTTTCCCTTCTCTCTTTCTTGGCAAGAGAGTAAGCTGGAGTCAGTGTAACATTCCCTGGTGGCTCCTGGGGTTCAAGTTATCTAGGAGTGCATAAGGAATATAGACTGAGGAGTAACTTCTGTGCTTTGGAGCTCAGTTAAAATACTTCAGCAATGACCCAAATGAAAAATAACTCCAGAAATTCAATTACTTTGTTTGCTGCATGTTTCAAGTTTAAAAACAGCTAACCTGGAGTAGCAGCAGCCCACTGGCATGCTGGGGTCCACATTCAGTTGACATGTGTGGCCATTTGTCAGGCAGTTCATCAGTGTGTGCTTTGGCTGTTCCTTGTGACTGTCTTGTAGCTCACAGATCTCTGCTGTTCCCTTCCTCTTCTGGTAGGAACTGTTGTAAAACTTGAGGAACCCTTGAGGTCTTTGCCGTGCCGTGGTTAGGTATGGCCGGCTCCAGAAACAGGAGTCTGCCCGAGAACTCTGACTTGTTGGTATTAAGATGAATCTAGAGCTTGCAGGGTGTTTTTCACAGGGACTGCCCAGAAATCCTAGCCAGGCTCTCTTTGAACACTACTGGATGAAATAATGCAGGACTGCAAGTTTTGAATGTACACAGGTGTGTGCATCTCCTGCTCAGAGGATTTTGAAGCATGTGACTTTCAGAGTTGTTCTTCTTCCTTCCTTTGGGGCTGGTTGCTCTCCTTGTTTTCTCCAGTACCCTCAGAGGAGTTTTGGGTCACAGAGTTTGCAGATTGTGTTTTACTGCTTCCCCTCAAAAACTGCTGCTGCAGTTGTTGGAATCGCAGAGTCACAGAACGATCAGGGCTGGAAGGGACCTCTGGAGCTCATCCAGTCCAACCCCCTGCCAAAGCAGGGCACCCACAGCAGCTTGCCCAGGGTCACAATGCCCAGGTGGGGTTGGAATCTCTCCAGAGAAGGGGACTCTACAACCTCACTGGGCAGCCTGCTCCAGGGCTCTGCCTCCCTGACACCAAAGAAGTTTTTCGTCCTGTTCAGATGGAACCTCCTGGGTTCCAGTTTGTGCTCACTGCCCCTTGTCCTGTCACTGGGCACCACTGAAAAGAGTCTGGCCCCATTCTCTTGCCCTCTGCCCTTTGGCTCTTGTTGAGCATTGATCAGATCCTCTCTCAGTCTTCTGCAGACTCTCAGACCCAGGGCTCTCAGCCTTTGCTCCTCACAGAGATGCTCCAGGCCCCTCAGCAGCTTCACAAACCACCTTGAAACCACCTCCTCCACCACATGACAATTTAGAGGCAGGGTGCAAGGAAAGATGCTCAAGCAGCAGTGACAGGACACCTGATTCAGACAGCATATTGTAAGCTTTACATTACTGTGTGCTGAGCCCAGGAGGAAGGTGTTTTTCTGCTTTGGGCTGCTTTTAGAAGTAGACAAGTTACAGTTGCCTGTCTCCTATGGGTTGTACTGTAGTAATTCTGTGCCTGTTTTCTAATCATAACCCAAAAGTCAGTAAAATATAATGCAATCTGCTGGTAATTCCCAGCTATCCATCACTTCTGCTTCCAGTATAAGCACAGCAAGTGCCTGGCTCCTTATCGCAGTGCAGGGTGAAAAGTTGATAGCTGAAGCTTAATCTGAGATATGGATAGGACAGAAAAAGGGAGCCTGCTGAAAGGTCTGGCAGTCAGAATTAGTCAGACAGTATTGCTTGGAAACTGTGCAGGGAGAAGCTGTACAGCTGTGCTTGGGCTATCAGCTAAGTGGAACAGAGCAGCAGCATTTGCATTGCACCTTCCTGGGAAGTGTGCACAGGGCCAGAACCTGCAGCAGCAGCTGAGATTCTCCTGGCTCCTTGTGTCCTTGCTGCAGCCACCCCTTTTGGACCAGCAGCTTGCCACATGTCCCTGCTGATGTTCCTCAGCCCTAAGGCTAAGAAGGTCTTTGGGTTATGCAGACTTGGTGTAGCAAATGTGTAGTTGTAGGAGAATGAGTTTGGAGCACTGAGCAAAAGTTCAGGGCTTGCAGAGTATAAAACTTGACCTGCAGTAATCATGGGAACAATTTGTGTCATATCAGGCATGGAGGAGATGGGATTGTAAATTGTCTGTTTATTCTCTCTCCATTGAGCACAAAGTTTAAGTATCTTCAGACATCTTAAAGAGGGAAAATGGAAATAAAAGGGCAGTTTTTATAGGAGGCTTAGGATGAGGTGAATGATATTAGGAAACAGGGACAGGAAACCTTTCTGTCTTGGGAACATGACACTTAAATGTGCCAAGGTGATAAGGGAGAGTAATGCACAGAGCACGAGGCTGGCTCTAGACATTCCATGTGCTTGTCTGCTATTGTGAATTTCCTCTCCTATTGTTTTATTCTGGCATCCAAATCCCTGCTTTCTTCACTCTCACCCTGCTGCTTCTCCACCCCTTGGAGCAAGAAACAGCTGCTCTTAGCCTTTGCAGTGATCTGGCCAGCCCGGGGTGACTGGCTGCAGAAGGGTCAGCTGGGTCACTCTCCATGCCCCCTTGGCATGTGTTGGGAGCACCAGGACCAAGCACTTACAGGATACCTGAATTTGGGTGTCTGGAGCTCAATTCCACCCTCAGCATACAGGACCCTGTCTGTATTTCACTTCCTTTCTTGCCAAGACTGTCCATTGCTGAACATTCTCACTCAGTGCACTGCCCAGCTTATTCAGGATGAGTTTTGTGTACTGATTTACTGCAGGGATTATCCTTTTCCTTCCTGACCTCATTGCTGAAACCTTTTTTCCCTCCCAAGTGTATTCTAAATGTAGCAGTGCTTGTTTTTTTCGCTGGCATCCTCCCCTGTAGCACCCATGACCGCTGAATACTGTTTAGGCAGGTGGCTTTCTGTGTCCATCTTTCCAAGAGATGTGAGCTGAGAATTATTTATTGCCCTGCCTTCAGGTGCATCCCCTTCCTGCTCTCACCTGTTAGGATTTCATTAATCTCTTGTACCTTCTCTCTCAGGCTGTGATTAAGGGCATCCTTTGTTGAAGAAAAAGATTCAGGACTGGAATATTTTCACACTGTAATTTTTAAATCAGTATCTTAATTGCTGTCTAAAATCTTTGGTGGTGCAGAAATCAGAATCACAGAATAGTCTGGGTTGAAATAGACCTTTAAGGGTCATCTAGTCCAGCCCCCCAGCATCCCCCAGGAGGGACATCTTCAACCAGATCAGTAATTCACACAGTATCACAGTATAGCAAGGTTGGAAGAGACCTCAAAGATCATCAAGTCCAACCCATTACCACAGACCTCGAGACCAGACCATGGCACCAAGTGCCACGTCCAAACCTGCCTTGAACACCTCCAGGGACGGTGACTCCACCACCTCCCTGGGCAGCCCATTCCAGTGGGGAATGACTCTCTCAGTGAAGAACTTTCTCCTCACCTCCACCCTAAACTTCCCCTGGCACAGCTTGAGACTGTGTCCTCTTGTTCTGGTGCTGGTTGCCTGAGAGAAGAAAGCAACCTAATTCAGAGCAGCCTTCCGTTAAGGTCGTGAAAATAACCCCAGATTGGGGCAATCCCAGGTGCTTGTAAGACTTGTAAGAAATGAGATGTGTCGGTGCCAAAATTTGCCTCTGTATTCTCCAGGCCCCCAGCAGTCCTTTGGCATGTGGGCCTGGCTTGATAGCACCAGCAGCACTCTGTCCCTCAGCCGAGAAGCAAACTTGAACTTCTCAGTGCTGTGTTCTGTGGAGGAAACTCAAATGGAGGGGTGAGAAATCATGGCAAGCAGGTAGCTTCTAGAGGTCTGAATTCCATGGTTGGCATACTCAAGTTGCCTCACTACAGTGTGAAATGTAAGCCTGTCTGTATTTTTTAAACAGTAGTGTGAGTTTACTTCCCAGAGTAGCTACTCCCTGGACAGCAGGCTGAGAGGGCGCTGGCTGGGGTGATTTATTCACTGTACATCAGCTCCCAGTTCCTGCTTTGGTGAGTGGAGTAGTGAAAGAGCAGCACAGTGCTCTGTGTAAGCAGTCCAGAGTCACAGAATCCCTGCATGCTGGGGCTTGGAAGGGACCTCTGGACATCAGCTAGTCCAGCTTGCCCAGGATCACAATGGCCAGGTGGGTTAGGACTCTCTCCAGACAAGGACACTCCACAACCTGAGCAGCCTGCTGCTGTGCTCTGCCACCCTCAAAAGAAAGATTTTAAGTGGAACTTCCTGCATTTCAGTTTGTGTCCATTGCCCATTGTCCTGTCACTGGACACCACTGACAAGAGCCCAGCCCCTTCCTCTTGCCTCTGACTCCTTAGCTAGCTGAGGGCTGTTCTTCTTCAGGCTCCACAGCCTCAGGGCTCTCAGCCTTTGTTCCTCACAGAGCTGCCCCAGGCTCTTCATTTAGCTACACAGCCTCTGCTGGACCATTGGCCTTGGCCACAAGGGCACATTGCTAGCTCCTGGGCAGCACTATCTGGTCCTTCTCCACCGGGCTCCTTTGCAGCAGGTCAGCCGCCGAGCCGTGCTGCAGTGCCTGCGCTCCCCCAGGCGCTGTTCCGGAGCGGTGCCCGAGGCCTTGCTCAAGTGCTGTGGCTGCTCTGGTCTCAGCAGTGTCTTGGGTGCTGCAGATGGTACAGAGCAGCACTGCAAGATTGATTTGTTATCTGAAAGATAAGCAACAGACTAAAGCATCACAAATTACTCATTTTATCCGAGGAAGAACATATTGAAATTTGGTGATGTCAGTTGGTGTCTGCGAGGAGGAGTCGTGGAAGATTCATGACGGCACTGAAGGTCTAAATGCTCAGCTGATGGCGTAGCACCCAGCGCCTGCAGCTGCAGGCACAGCCAGTCAAAAGCTGTTTTGTTTTTCTCCTTGTAATGGTGAGAGCAGCAATGCCAACAACAGTTGTTTTAATTGGTTTTTGACTCAGGGCTCAGGATCCCAGTGCCTGTGGAAGGCTCTTTTCTAGGTTGCTCACATGGTGCAGTTCAGTGGCTGGAGCCACGCAGGAGGTCAGCTCAGAATCATAACTTTCCACTGGCCCCACGTCTAAAATCAATGAATGAGAGCCAGCCCGTGGTGCCTGGAGGCTTTTTCCAAAACACAAACCCTACACCCTCCACAGTGATCTGCAAGGCTGTGCCCACCAGCTGAAGGACTTGTGACAGAAAGAAGAGACGCCCTGTGTGATGGTTTGGGACTTACCTGCCCCCCTGCTCTTACAAAGTCACCCAGACTAGACTCAGTGGGATGGAAGTTAAGGAATGAAGCTTTATAGTCCCAGCTCAGCACAATTTACAAGCAGATATTTACAGTGTATTACAAATACCTACAGCTATATGTAGAAATATACAAGTTAAAAGTAATACAGAAAGACAATACCCCTCCCAGGGGTCAGAGTCCCCAGGAAGGGCTCCCAACCACCCTTCCAACCTTCTTTCCACCTGCCATTCTTATCCCAGGGTCTGCCTTACATGTGAGGTGAGTTGGGAGGATCAGCAAGGGGGGGGTCAGAAGCAGACTGATGAGTTGGGTTACACAGATCCAAGCAGAAGAGATGCAGGCTCCAACAGACCCTGACAGACTGACTGTCTTGTCTACGTGTCCTTGCTTTTATACATCTCAGCAAACCTGTGAGTGAAGTAGACATCACCATTGTTTGCTTTTCACAGCCTGTCATCTAATTTTTCTCGTTAAAATATCCCAATTAGCCTCAAACCAGCGCACTCTGAAAAGCAAAACCATCCCCAAATGTTAATGTTGAGGAGAGGTTGCAGCCTTGGGGGACACCGATGGGCCAGTTTGCTGCTGTCACTTTGTGCCCAGTTGGGCTCCCCTCTGGTTGGATGTGCAGGTGGCCTGCTGGAGCTGACCTTTTGTAGCTTCAGTATGTATCCATGTAGGATACATCATCTTGCAGTCCCAAAGGTGCCCTCCCTGGTGTGCAGCCAGTGCCACACGGGTCAAGGTGTTTGCTTTCTTCAGGTCCTGAAGAAATGGGTGCTGGGCAATACATCACAAATCCAGCCTCTGTGAGCTCAAACAGCAGCAGCTTATATACAGAACCAAACCCAAATAAACTGTGTGAGTGGTTACATGATCTTACATGTCAGAGTGCTAGGGCTTGGAAGGGACCTACAGGGAGCATCCAGTCCAACCCCACTGCTAGAGCAGGTCACACAGGAACATATCCAGGTGGGTTTTGAAAGTCTCCAGTGAAGGAGGCCCCACAGCCTCTCTGGTCAGCCTGTTCCAGTACTCCAGCACTGTCACAGATCATTTAGTCTGGAGAAGATGAAGCTGAGGGAAGACCTCCTTGCTCTCTACAGCTACTTGAAAAGAGGTTGTAGTGAGGCGAGAGTTGATTTCTTCTCCCTTGTATCAAGTGGTAGAATGAGAGGAAGTGGTGTCAAGTTGCAGCAGAGGAGGTTTAGGTTGGATATTAGGAACTGTTTGCTTTCAGAAAGAGTGGACAGGCTTTGGATCAGGCTACCCAGGGAAGCAGTGGAGTCCGCATCACTGTAGGTGTGCAAAATCATGTGGACATGGCACTCTGGGTCATGGTTTGATGCCCACGGAGGTGTAGAGGTCTTCTCCAAGTGAGATGATTCTGTCATTACATTCAGATGGAACCTCCTGGGTTCCAGTTTGTGCTGTTGCCTCTTGTCCTGTTGCTGGGCACCACTGAAAAGACTGGCCCCGTCCTCTTGACCCCTTTGCTTTAGATATTGGTAAGCATTGAGAAGCTCTCTGTGTCTCAGAGCTGTTGTTGTGTTGGGCTCTGAGGACAGGCATTGGTGTGGAGGTTTCTAATTTAGCTATTTGGGAAAATGGAGGAGAGAAGCAGTGTTGTGTAATTATGCTAGAAGAGCTCCAGTCGGTCAGAGGTGTGCTCTGCTATTGTGTAATTGTCTGCTCCCAGTATTAGGTTTTTGTCTGCGTGGGCTGGGTACTTCTGGTCCTTTAAAACAAAATGATATCTTATTCTTCTTACTAAAGGTCAGCTTTGCTGTGCCCTCCTGCTGGGCATGATTATGATGAATGCCTTACCTATCTTAATCAGCCCTGAATTAAACATCTTCTGTCAGTTCAGCATGAGGCAACTTCCCAGCAGCTTTGCTTTCTGTTACTTTATAGTTTTGAAGTGTGGAAATGCCTGTTGAGAAGCAGTTGAACATTAATTCTCTCCTCCTCTCTCTTTCAACATTGCCTGCAAAGTCAGTTACAAAACTAATTAGCTAACATTAATATATGCACTGCTCTAGGGGCTTAAAAACTTAATTTTCGGTGATGATGAAAGTGTCAGAGAAAATTGTTTGTTTGTTGCCTTACACGGTAGTTAATGTAATTGTAGCTAAACGCTCTAAATCACTTCTTTCTGAGACAATGGAGCTCAGCTTCCTGCCTCCTGCCTGCCCAAGATGTGTATTGCCTTGCCCATGCCCCTTTTGGCCTGGTAGGTAACTCTGGTCTGCTCCCCTTTCCCCAGGGTCATCAAGTAACTGACAGAAGGCAAAGGTCCCCAGCCCAGGACACAGTAACTGACATAAGGCAAAGGTCCCCAGCCCAAGACACAACTGTTGCTTTCAGGTCATGCACAGGGGTGCCTGAGGACCCATGAGTGCTGGCTCCATCCAGCTGCCAGGAAGGGCACCTTCTGCAGAGGCCCTTGGCAGCCTAGGAGGGCAGTGTCCCTTTGCAGCCTGCAAGCTGTGGCTCTGGCAGATGTCATTACAGGAGAGCTCTGGGACGAGTTCTCCAGACAGTTCTAAGTCAGTCATGCCTGAAGTAAGTAGTTGGCACTTTATGTGCATACACAAATACATATCTGTGCACAAGCACCACGACCTGCCTGCTGAATTCAGATGAAGCACTTAGAGCAGCCCAGGATCTGCAGGAACCAGCTCAAAATGCCTGAACTGTTGTTCAGCCACTCCACCCAGTATGGTCTGGATGCATAGGAGTGCTCTTCAACCTCTGACCCCAACAAAATCACTGTGACTTCAGTTAGCAAGCAGCCAAGTCAGAGCTAATAAGCTTTGCTGGGAGGATTTTGTTGCCTTTGCTTGGGGTACACAGCAAGACCTTGAGGTGTCTGATTAGGTTGTGTGTTCTGTGCTCCTTGGAGGATGATGGAAGAGGACTAACTTTGCAGAACTGATGCTCTCTAAAAGACTGGTCAGAAAGAAGGAGATGTTCTGCTCCAAGAGATTTCTTTTTTTCCCTTAAATATCTTGAATGTTTTGTACTCTGGTAGATTGTTTCCTTATCTTTTTTCTCTCTGCGCTCTCCATGGGACTGGAGCTGTTGCTTTCTTTAGCCTCGCTGCTGGTTTTGAGGTCTGTGGGTTTTGGCCCATTGGACCAGGTTATCTTTACAATACAGACAGTGCAGTGGTCCAAAACACAGAGCTGATTTCATAGTCTCCTGGCTGGCTGTGGACACCATGGAGGACATAGCTGGTGTCTTTGGCTGTTCACAAGAGAGTGAAGCTTGGTGTTTGTCCGTGGTGGTAGAGAAGTACAGCAGCAGAGACCCCGACATAGGCCTAGCTGTGCAGTGCCATCCCACATTCCTTGCAGCCTCGAAGGCTGTAATATGGATCCTCAAAGGATGACCTTTAGCTGTACTTGTCTCATCAAAGCAAGGGAAGGTGGTGCTTGCTCTGCTGAAGTACCTTCAGCAAAAGTTCTTCCAAAACCAAACTTATCTCCTGAGGATGCCCAGAGCAGCTCTACTTCTGAAAACAACAACCCTGAGTCCAGAAGGCTCTGAATTTCAGAAATGCTTTGAAGGATTAGATCTACAAACTCCCTACAAAGCAAACCTGTTGATGAGACTGTTGCTCACTTCTGGCTCCCCCTGGTGAAGCTCACCCCCGTGAGCCACAGACTGGTGTCCGCTGCCAGGCGCTCCTGCTGTGATACCCACCTCAGTATGTGCTCCCTGCTTTGTCCTTGTCTTATCAGACCCTGCCTGTTTCCCATTGCCTTCAAATGGAAGCTCATCCATGCCCCTCTTTCACTTTGCACACCCATGGCTTTTTTCCTCCTTGAGTTTTTCCTTTTCCCCTCTGTTGGAATGGAGATGAAGTGCTCCTGCTGGAGCTGGGCTTTATGGTGAGTTCTTGAGAGCTGCTGCAATTGGCTTTGTGTGAAGGCACTCTTCATAATGGCTATGATCTTTCTGCTGAGCTCTGGCGGGCATCTATCTGGACTCCTGTAAAGCCTTTGACTCAGTCCCCCACTGCATTGCTCTCTGTAATTTGGAAAGCTTTGGATTTGATGGGTGGACTCTTTGATGGATAGGGAATTGGTTGTGTGGTCTCATCCAGAGGGTAATGGTCAACAGCTCAAGGCCCAGACAGAGATCAGTGACAGTGGGGCTGTGAGCAGCCTGCTCCAGATGTAGATGTCCCTGCTGACTGCAGGGTGGTTAGGCTGGATGACTTTTAAAGGTCCCTTCTGCCACAAGCTGCTCTGTGATTCTATGATGAGCAAATAAAATCCCCACCACGTGGCTCTCTTTTGGACCCCAGCACTGTGTCACGGTGGAAAATATCAAACCCCCGAAAGGTCCCGTGGCCTTCAGCTCATAAAAGAGACTCTGCAGGGGGCAGTTGCTGAGATGGATGGGGGCAGCCTGGTTACAGAGAGACTGGTGACTGCTTTATTATCAGGAATAAACCGTGGGGCCCTTCCTTGTCACGAGCACAGCATAGGTTATATTAGTCAATTAACCTGCTCACCCCAACCGCTGTTTTTCTTCGGCACGAGAGCAGCTGCTACTGCATGAAAAGTTTCTCCTCGGCTCCTCTGGTGGTTTTTCTCTCATCAGTAACACACTTTTCATTTTGGATTATCCATTACTCAAGACATATGAATCTCAACAATCACTGGGGTGAAACTGCTGCATTTCTGTGCCAGATCTGCAGCTCAGGGCCTGGCTGCTCTGAGATGAATCCAGCAGGCTCTTAGAAAAGACCTTGGGGCATCATCCAGTCCAACCCCCCCTGCCAAAGCAGGGCACCCACAGCAGGTTGGCCAGCATCCCCATGTCCAGGCAGGTTTGGAATCTCTCCAGAGAAGGAGACTCCACAACCTCTGGGCAGCCTGCTCCAGGGCTCCAGCACCCTCACAGCAAACGAGTTTCTCATGTTCAGGTGGAACCTTCTGAGCTCCAGTTTGTGCCCACTGCCCCTTGTCCTGTCACTGAGCACCACTGACAAGAGTCTGACCCCATCCTCTTGGCCAAGCACTGAGAAAACCTCCTCTCAGTTTACTCTAAACAGCCCCAGGGCTCTCAGCCTTTCCTCCTCACAGAGCTGCTCCAGGCCCCTCAGCATCCTTGTAGCTTCTGTTGGACTCTCTCCAGTATTTCCCTGTCGCTCTTGAATGGGGAAGCCCTGAACTGGAACCAGTACTCTAGGTGTGACCTCCCTAGGGCAGAGAGGAGGGGGAGGAAAACCTTCCTTGACCTGCTGGCCACACTGCTCTTACTGCACCCCAGGATGTCATTGGCCTTGGCCACAAGAGCACGTTGCTGGCTTATGGTGAAATTGTCCACCAGCACTTCCCAGCAGCTCACCCCTCACCTGTAGTGGTGCAGAAGTTGTTCCTCTCCAGGTGCAGGACCCTGCCCTTGCCCTCGTTGAAGTTCATGAGGTTCCTGAGCTCCCTGCTCTCCTCCACTGTACACTGTTGAGTTTGTTTATTGTCAAGTTCTCATCGTGTCTGATTTCACCCACACCTTCATTCCCCATTCTGCACTTCCTCTAAGTTCTC